>CM035799.1:31241039-31247248 GCA_020466265.1 Siphamia tubifer
GTTAACCTATGCTTATGTTATTCTGACCGTAGTCAGGAAATAAGGGGAAATCGCCGTCCTCCTCTCGTACAAAATCTCCAGGGCCAAAGTAAGTATTTTACACAGGGGTTAACTCCTCTATGCTGGTTTTTACAAAACAAGGAGCGGTTTCAGTGAGCGTAGTTTTTAGTATTTATTTGCAAGAACGGGACAACACCTGCTCCAGTCGCCGACCTCACTGTGTACATCCGTCTCTCTCTTTTCTCTGCCTAAAACTCTCTGCACCCCCCTCCTGTCTACCCGCTATTTCATAACACTACTCTGTTAGAGTAATGACAGTAATAAACTGTAATAACCCGTAGATTAAGCAGGATAATGCATGGCCCACGAGTTACTCTCGAAAAATGTTTTTCTGATAGTAACTCGTGGGCCATGCATTATCCCTTGCTAAATGAATGACAGCTTTCACTTTGACTTTCACTGCAATTACAGTCTGCCCCCATCCACGGTACTGTATGAAATATGTGTGTGCACTCCCCCCTAACCAATCACCAAAATTGAGCCATTTGTTCCTTGTGCCAATATCAACATTTCCTGAACATTTCATCTTAATTCATCCATAACTGTTTGTGTTATGTTAGTAATAGATAGAAAGACAAACAGACAGACAGACAGAGAAACGCTGGCACAAACATAACTCTGTCGTTCCTTGGTGGAGTAATAATAACCTTTAAAATTACAGGTGATAGATGCTGTAAGTAAGCAGTGTTGAGCAGTTATTCATGACTGCCCATGATGAGCCACTATATACAAAATAAATGTGAAAAATATGATTATTATTATTATTATTATTATAGCAATTGTTGTTAAAACTTCTTATATAACAAGCCAGATGATCAAATTTCAAAAGTTCTACACATATTCAACCCAATCCCAGCTGGATGGAGAATTCCTGTCCTAAATTAATTACATTTTTATACGCTAAAATAACTTTTATAAGAGATTTCCTAAATTCTGCACATATATCTTAAGTATTACGCCTGAACTTGGTCCCAGGTAGTAAGTTCAACCCACAGTCTACAACCGTGGCCCTAGAGAGTTGCTTCCATTTTGACAGGTGTGATTGACAGCTCATATATTACAACAATTAGCTAACAAATCACATATAAAAAAATCGATACTTTCTACTACTAACAACTACTTAAGCATTCAAATAATTAAACAAGTACCATAGAAATTAAGAATAAGTTATTCTTCCTAACAATTCATTTTCTTGCAGAATAACAATTACACAGATCCAACATAAAGATGAAAAATAATTCCTGTTTTGAGGAAGAGTGAATACCTAGGATGAAGACTTTTAATAAATTGCATTTGAAATGTTTTATGAAAAAGTTGCTTATAGACAGAGATGGTAAAAGTACTCACATTCTGTACTTAAGTAGAAGTACAGCTACTTGTGTGAAACAAATACTCTGGTAAAAGTAGAAGTATTGATTCAAATCCTTTACTTAAGTTAAAGTAAAAAAGTACAAGTTTTCATTTGTGACAAAGTAAAACGTAAAACTATATTTTTGTGCCATGGATGAAATAGTACTCATTTAACCAGGAAACATCAGAAAAGTTTCAAAAGTATCCAAAAATAAAGCCCTAAAAAGTCAATTACTGTCGACAATGTGTGTCACTGGGTCACAGTACTCAGATTTGTGGGTATGGACAAGATGGGTGGGTGGGGGGGTCATAATTGAGGTAAAAAAAGTGAGATAAAAAAAAATGTCATAAATATGAGCTAAAATGTACACAATTATGAGATAAAAAGTCCACATTTTTAGTTAAAAATTCACTATTAATGTGATAAAAGTCGTAATTATGATAGAAAAGTCACAATTTCTCTCCTCTGCTGATTTTCCCTCTGAAGTGATTTATTTTTCACTTTAGTTCAAAAAAAGTACATAATAACGTACAGATATTTATGAACAAATGTAGGGAGTAAAAGTAAAATGTTTCCAGAAAAATAAAGTACAGATACCTAAAAAAAAAATCTACTTAAGTACAATAACAAAGTACTTGTACTTAGTTACTTCCCACCTCTGCTTACAGAACACTTAGCCATCAGTGGCTCATCACTGTACAGTATGTGAAACTACATGTAATATGTGAGGCCAATCGATTATAGGCTGGGATCAATAATATTGAACATGCCTGGAATACAAACTGAATTGTGAGTCCACTCAGATACATGAATACTGCATCATCTGCACAGGATTAGATGTAACATGTCAAATGTATTTTTCCATCTGTACTAATTTATAGTGTACATGCAACATCATCACACCAGTACAGAACAATAACAATAAGGGTGCAATAACCTAATATATATATTTTGGCCCTTTTTTTTTTTTTACTTACCATGTCATTTCTGTACTTTGTAACTTTTTAAATCTAGTGTTTATTTATTTTTTCTTCTGCACTGCTACTGGAAATGTGAATTTCTTGGAGGGAGAAATCCTAAAATGATCAATAAAGTCTAAGTTTAAGTCCCAAAATGGAAACAACTGTAAACATATTGCTATAAGAACCTCATACATCAGTAGCATTTATGTCCAATGAATACTTTGGACCCATAATTCTCCATCATTCATGTATGGAAAACAAAGTGAGGAGACGTTACCTTTGTTTATGGTCAGTGACACTTTGCTCCCTCATCAAACCCAGAGTCACAGTACATTCAACATTGAACAAAAGCCAGATCTGGACATAATCTCCTCTGTGAAACTAGCTGGACTGAAAGCTGAGGCTTGAATGAACCAACAAGGATCTGTGCTGGAAACTGAGTCACTCAATTCTTCAATCAATGTGAAGTTAAAATGTGTGCATTAGTTTTTATCTGAAATATAACATAGTTTGGGCTCAATTTGTAGCATGTGGCTAAACCTTACCCCAAAAAAGGCATTTCCTGTTTTTAATAATAATTCCATTATAATTTTGCGTAATCAATTAATAGTGGATTCAATCAACTTTTCTGAACAGAACCACAAATACCTGATACTTGTCCTCAAGGGCCAGTGTCCTGCATGTTTTAGATATTTCCCTCTTCCATGTGATTCAGTTTAACCCTTTAACTCCTGAGAACTAACAAAATAATTGGTAACATGAGCAAAGTAAGACACAAATGGTAGAAAATCAAAGAAACAAAATGTAGAAAAACAAACAAAATGAGCATCAAAAACTAAGAAATATTTATAAAATGACAAATAATGTGGAAAATTTAATGGGAAAAATTACGAAAGAAGAAAACTAGTATTGAAATTTGGTCCCAGCAAATTTTAACTTTGCCTTTGAAAAAATGTTTAAATAAAATGAAAAACAAAAAAATCTTGCTTTTTGGCACTCTGTCCATGCACAAATCTAAAAGGAAAAATGTTTAATTTTTCTGAATGTTTCAACTAAATCATCCATTCAGAACGCATCATCCCTGACACATAAAGAGTTAATAATCAGCTCCTCATCAGACTGATAATGATGCAATGGCCTCCAGGTGTAATGGAAGAAGGAAACATCTAAAACATGCAGGACACCGCCCCTCGAGGACCACATTTTGACACCCCTGCCCTAGCGGATAAGAGGAATGATAGGAAGGGAAGGGAAAACACTTAGTCCTTAACTTTGGTTGGTGTTGGTATGACCTATAGTTGACTGTGCAGTTAGAGCAGGGGGGGGGGGGATCCTGGTCCTGCATGTATTAGATGTTTCCCTCTAAAATCTGACTGTCATTATCAGTCTTCTGCAGAATTTGAATCAGGTGTTAGATGAGGGTTACACCGAAATCATGTAGGATAGTGACCATCGAGGACCAGGATTGGGACACCCCTGAATTAGAGGAATAGTCCCAAATCCACTACCTCACCCCCAGTCATGGGCGTCGCACCTGTGGAGGATGGGGGTGTTGCAATACCCCCACTTCTCCAACCAAATGATTTCATACCCTCCACTTTTTCCTGAGTTTATATATTGTATCGTTACTGCATCCAGGAAATGGACGCAGAGTTGGTCAGATCTACTTTTTAGTTCAGGATAAACTGTTACTGACCCTAAACAAACATCAATAACATTACAGGGCTGTTACAGTATCTATGGTTTAAAGTGTTTACCCGCTCAGACGGTACAACAGCATATGTAAATTAAGCGCACCTCAGTTCGTCAGGAATGTAAACAGCTCTTCTTCGTGGTGTTAACAAACAGTCATTAACCAGTAAGTAATGAGAAATGTTGCTGTTGTTAAACTAAGTTAAACTAAACTATATCTTGTTCTGTGACATTTACCCTAAGACAATTGTTCTCAAACTTTTTTCAGTGATGTTCCCCCTAAGGAACATATTTTTAGTCGTCTCCCCTGACAAAAAACATTTTTGTAAGAAAAAAGAGGTAGAGTGTCTTTAAAATCAGTTTCTGTTTTTTTTTAAATCAAAATGTATATAGTTTTTTTTTTATCTCGTAATTTTTACTTTTTATCTCATAATTATGTTTTTTTTTTGTATTTCAATTGTGATTTTCCTAAATTTCCTGTCCACACTTTTAAATGTGTTTGTGAGCATCAAGAGGTGAGAAGTAAAAGTACTTTGTTACTGTACTTAAGTAGATTTTTTTTAGTTAACTGTACTTTACTTGAATATTTCCTTTTCTGGAAACATTTTACTTTTACTCCCTATATGTTTTCATATACTCATTACTTTCTCAGAACAGAAGATCAGTGAAGGAGAGAAATGGTGACTTTTCTGTCATAATTATAACTTTTATCCATGATTGTTACTCTTTATCTCACAATTTTTAGTTTTTATCATATTTTTTATCTCATAATTATGCATTCTTAAATCATATTTATGACAATTTTTTAAACTCACAATGATAACTTTTTTTTTATGTCAATTGTGATTTTTTTTCTCCCATTTTTCCTAAATTTCCTGTCCACACCCACAAACCTCTAGCTAGGCGTAAAAATTAGAACAACAAACCAAAACTGTCACAGACAAAAAAAATATCAAAACCAGAAATGTGTTCTGGAAATGTCAAAGGAATCAGCTGTGTATCTTTTTTTTTTTTTTTGCAGGCTTCCCCACATTGTGTAATACACATTTTTGGCAGATGTTCTTGTTTTTTGTTTTTTTCTTTGTATAAGGATATTTGAATGTGCTGCAGTTTCACACACTCTCTCTGGCCTAGAGGTTAAACTCCACTCTCAGCTCATCTTATCTGCAGAGGCAGCCAGTGTCTGCCTGTGTCAAAACATAATGTCACAGCTCAGTAACTTCATCAAATACCTCTGTTACAGAAACACATGTCATGGTTTGGTGTCTAAATACCACCAACATTTGTTATACATGTACCAAAGAACCAACCCACGACACTATGATTATACTGCTCTAGTTTTTTTTGTTTTTTTTTAAGTATCTGCTTCAGACATTAAATGTGATAAATCTTACATACTTTAATAAGATGGATTAGAAAACAAAGACAAAAGTGCTGGTTAGTTCATGTTTTTAATATATATGATGGTGTGTATTCCACATATATGTTGGTTTATGTACATGTATACAATGGATTAGTAAATATTCCACTAGAAAGAACCTGTAAAGTCTCAAACTCATTTTCTTCAGGGGCCACATTCAACTGAAAACATAATAACCTATAAATAATGAAAACTTCAAATATTTGTCATTGATTTAGTACAAAACAAACCCCATTAAATTATGAAAATACTTTAAAAAATTATCCAAATGCAAAAGATGTGAAATTTCATAAGGAAAATAAGTATTTGTTCATGTGTTTTATTATGGATCAGTTTTACAAAGACACTAAACTCTTAGTAACAGAAGCAGAAAATGATTCAAATTGCATCTAATTTTCATTAGACATTCCAGATTGTTCCTTTTTGTTTAGATTAATCCCATTTAATTGCTAGAGGATAATTTGTAAATGTAAATATTTTCATAATTTAATATTATTTTTTTGCAGTCAAACAATGGCAAACAGTTTAAGTTGTCATCATTTATAAGTAAAGACAAAACTGAGAAGAAAATATGGAGTCATTTAATAGGTTATTATGCTCTTCATCCCATGGGCCGCATGTTTGAGACCCCTGCTGTAAAGTGAAAGGATCATAATGTGCAGACAGTATTTTGAAGTAGATCTGAGGCCAATATTCCTTTAGACTAAAACCTATTCTCTTGTTT
>CM035799.1:31247348-31272123 GCA_020466265.1 Siphamia tubifer
TACTGATTTTAATTCTGAAGTCTTTAATGTTAGTGTTTTAGTGTTTAATTTAGTTTGAATACGTAATGAGTCTATTCTGAGAAAGTAAGGAGTATATAGTACTGATATTTATGCAAAAATGTAGGGAATAAAAGTAAAAAGTTGGCAGAAAAATAAATACTCGAGTAAATAGAATAGAATAAACGTACTTTATTGATCCCATAAGTGGGAAATTGTTTTATTAGTAAAGTACAGATACCTAAAAAAAACTACTTAAGTACAGAAATTAAGTACTTTTACTTAGTTACTTCCTACCTGTGCAGAGGACCTCGTTCAGCCTCCATGGACCAGGTGAGGTGGGGGCTCTAGAAGAAGTATAGGCAGCATGTGCTCCAGGGAGGGTCCAGACCACTTCAGTGAAGTGGGTCTGGACCTGAGCCCAGCCCTCTGGAAGACCTCCTGTGTGTTTCTGTTTTCCAAAAAAGCCCAGTCCAGTGAACAGACCCATTGTCTTGACCTCCCACCTCATGAAGACCATGGAGAGGATGACCCTCCGCCCCCTCTACTCCCAGGTGAGCTCTGAGCTTGATGGTGGGAGGTGACACCATCATCTATAGCTGCTGCACCAGGGCTGTTCTCACCTGTCCCCTGGGAACACTGGCACAGTGAGGAGGAGGAGGAGGAGGAGGAGGAGGAGGAGGAGGAGGAGGAGGAGGAGGAGGAGGAGGAGGAGGAGGAGGAGGAGGAGGAGGAGGAGGAGGAGAAGAAGGATGAGGAGGAGGAGGAGGAGGAGGAGGAGGAGGAGGAGGAGGAGGAGGAGGAGGAGGAGGAGGAGGAGGAGGAGGAGGAGGAGGAGGAGGAGGAGGAGGAGGAGGAGGAGTTATATATATAACAGTGACAGACTATATAAACTATGGCTACATTTACATGATGTTTTTTAATTCAGAATGATGTATTCTGAATAAAATAATTTGGAATTAAAACTATTGCCTTCCTTTTCACATAAAAACTAAATGCTGAATAAAGGTTTCCATGGGAACCAGGTGTGTTCTGCTGTAGTTAATTGGGCTTTAACAGCTGGAGGTACAGAGGGTGTCTACTGGAAAAAAATGATCATGTCCACTTCCTGTTTTACTTTTGTTTCAACATTCAACATGTTCGACCAGATACTACATGTGATTTATGCATTTATTTTTGTGATAATTAAGAATCAGCAGCTCGACCGCATCATCACTGCAAAATATGTGCATCATCGCAACAAGACCAGGAGCATGTTCAGAATGACAGGAATAATGTTAAAACTGAATGAACTGTTTCCATGTCAGAGGGATTATCACATTCAAAATTAAGAGTGGAATAAGCCAGTGACTTTAGGTTTAATTCAGAACAGTTATTTTCAATTGGAATTAGGTGTTTTCATGGTCATCTTAAAGAGGAATTAACCTTTATTCTGAATTAAACAGGACTAAAAACTTCCATACAGTCTGCAGCACTGTCTGAGTTACATGTTAAGAAATAACTCTTCCAGTGTTAAACCTACTTAACACTACAAATTTGACCAGTAACATAACAGGGGGGTTAATGTATTGCCACATTTGGAGCAAATTTGAAAAGGTATATTATTTAGTTTCAGACCCTTCTGACCCTAAGTCAGGGGTCTCCACATTCAGCCCGATTTGAGCTCCACTGGGCCAGACCAGTAAAACACATGAAAAAAATAATATTAAATTCAGAATTATTTTTATTCAGAATAAATAATTTTGAATTTAAAAACATGATGTAAATGTAGTAAATGTCAACCAAATCAACTGTCATTTTCCAACTGTGAGGTTATTTTGGGTTTTACAGGATAAAGGTAAAGACGTGTCCATCTGGAAAAAAAGTAACAATGACAGTGAAGGGAAAAAAAATATTTGTAAGTATTTTTGATCTGGCTAAACAGGAAGAGCAATAGACTGACTGCCATGTCAGGTGCTCAGGGAGCAAATGGGGGCACGTTTCACGAACACATCAGGCTGGTCCAGGAAATTGAACTGGCAACCCTTCAGTCTCAAGCTGCTTCTCCACCCTTCTAGGCCCCAGGCGAGCAGAGATAGCAGATATAAACCAAAACTTTAGAAGGAACTGTCATATCTACACTCTACGTTTACAGACTAAAGGTGGACAATCAGAAAAACTATATGACTGGACAATTTTTGGAAAGGGTTCCTGAGGTTCTGTTAAAGTAAATATTAGGGCTGTCAAATGATTTAAAATATAATCAAATTAATCACAGGTTTGCTTTGGATTATTTTTGATTAATCATGATTAAAACACTTTATGTCGGTCAACTGTTCTGTCTCAAGTTTTCTTTTTTTTTTCTTCAAATACATGAAGAAACAAAAGTGCAGAGAAAAAAAATATATGAAACATGTTAAAATCTACAAAAATTCACCCCCCCACCAAAAAAAAAAACAATTAAATATCCAAAACATATTCAAAAACTCTTCTAACATGAAGAAAAAAAACACCCAAAATATGATAAAATATCCAAAATATATGCAAAAATATGGATATATATGCAATTAACATGTTTATTCAATACGTTCAATAGTTTCAATAAAACAACTGTAAACAACTGTTTGCCTTAAAAAATTTAATCAGATTAATCACAGGGTTACTTTGGATTAATTTTGATTAATCATGATGAAAACACTTTATGTTGGTCGACTGTTCTGTCTCAGGTTTTGTTTTTTTGTCCTCAAATTTACCACAAAATACACAAAAATATATGAAGAAACACAAAAAATGGGGGGAAATACACATACAAAACATGTTAAAAAAAATAGCATTAAAAAGTAATGAAAAATCCAAAACATATTAAAGAAAAATACTTCTAAAACAAAGGGGGAAAAAACACCCAAAATGTGGAAAAAAGGCAAAAATATGAATATATGAAATTAAGATGTTTATTCAATATCTTCATTTTTAACAAAACAGCTGTAAACAACTTTAAACTGTGTTAAAATGTTTAATCAGTTTAAGTAGGATGATGAATTAAACCATGTTACGTAATGTCTTCTTTTTGACAGACCTATAGATTTTTTTCAAAGACTTGCCATTGAAAAAAAACAAACAAACATAAACTTGGATTTGTTTTCACTTTACACCAGTTTAAAAGTTGAGTGAAATGAAAGTGAACAATATCAAAAGCAACTGAAGGAGATGAACGAACATGACTGTGTAATCAGCATATAAATGGAAGTGGGTATTTGACAACTTCTTACAGATGAAGACAGACAGACAGACAGACAGACAGACAAACAGACAGGTAGATAGATAGATAGATAGATAGATAGATAGATAGATAGATAGATAGATAGATAGATAGATAGATAGATAGATAGACAGACAGACAGACAGACAGACAGACAGACAGACAGACAGACAGACAGACAGACAGACAGATAGACAGATAGACAGACAGATAGACAGATAGATAGACAGATAGATAGATAGATAGATAGATAGATAGATAGATAGATAGATAGATAGATAGATAGATAGATAGATAGATAGATAGATAGATAGATAGATAGATAGACAGATAGATAGATAGATAGATAGATAGATAGATAGATAGATAGATAGATAGATAGATAGATAGATAGATAGATAGATAGATAGATAGATAGACAGACAGACAGACAGACAGACAGACAGACAGACAGACAGACAGACAGACAGATAGACAGATAGACAGACAGATAGACAGACAGATAGATAGACAGATAGATAGATAGATAGATAGATAGATAGATAGATAGATAGATAGATAGATAGATAGATAGATAGATAGATAGATAGATAGATAGATAGATAGATAGATAGATAGATAGATAGATAGATAGATAGATAGATAGATAGATAGATAGATAGATAGATAGATAGACAGACAGACAGACAGACAGACAGACAGACAGACAGACAGACAGACAGATAGACAGACAGACAGATAGACAGATAGATAGATAGATAGATAGATAGATAGATAGATAGATAGATAGATAGATAGATAGATAGATAGATAGATAGATAGATAGATAGATAGATAGATAGATAGATAGATAGATAGATAGATAGATAGATAGATAGATAGATAGATAGATAGATAGATAGATAGATAGATAGATAGATAGATAGATAGATAGATAGATAGACCTACAGAGGAACCATCTAATACATATTTCTTGTTCTTTTAAAACTGTATTTGAACATGTCCATATTTGAAGACTTAATTTTTATATTATTCTGTGTTCAGACTGTATCAGATCTTTCCTCCTCTATGTAACCCTAACTGTTTTTTATCTCTAATATTTTATATAGTTAGTGTTGTTGTTTGTTAAGAAACTCTTTTTACAATAGTTCATCACACATCACCTCAGTCTACCACTGTCCATTTGTCCTCCCTGTTCATGTGCTCCTGTCTGTCCACTAGGACATACTACAGTTAGATACAGGTTTGGGATCTCTTACTAATGTTCAAAGGTTGACTTATATTTAAATAAAAATTATATTTGATATAAATGATCAGTTTGTCTTCTGTAAAGGTACAAAATGGCAAAGATCTGCATCATTATGTTTCTCCTGCTGCTGACAATAGTCTACCTTTATGTTAGCCATCAGTTTGTGGAAGGTGCTGGACTAAATCAACAGAATAATCAAGTAATAATCTAAATGATTGAAATTCTCAACAAAATAATCAACAAAAGTAGCAAAAATAATTAAGGAATTATTTAAGAAAAAATATTTTAAGGGATTTAATAAGCAATAATATCATGACAAAATTTTTACCCCAAAAGTTGACCAAAATAAACAGGATAATCACAAAAGAGAATGAGGCAGTTTTAAATCTAGTAATATTATTTTGGTTTATATAAAAGTTTTTATGTCTACATATTCACCAACAATTATTTGAGTGTAATACGATCATTAATTTGATTGAATTAAAAGTTTCATTTCGTACTGCATGTTAAACCAGTTAAATATAAATCCTAAAGATTCAACAGTCAAAGCATTTATTGTCATGTACACAGTAAAGAAACTGGTTTTTGATGTGAAATGAAAATTTGACTTTGTCTATCGCATGGACTGAAGTGAAAAAGTAGCATAAAAATAGAATAAATATAAATACAAAGTAGATAAATATAAATACAAACTAAAATAAAGACAAAAATGAGGGAATATATGTTCCTGTGTTTTTATCTTTTATATATGATTACAAATCACAAAGAACTGTTTGGTTTATTCAGTGTTTGCTGAAAACAAAAATCAACTTTTACACCTTAAGAAATATTAATTTGACATTTATAGTGAGAATAATTGAAAAGGAGTTGTGTCCTTGTTGTCCAGTAGTGTTGTGTTAGAGAGTTTACAGTGTGTGGACAGGATGTTGACTGAGGTTCAGCTGCTTCAACTGTTGCTTTTCTTCAAGCCAACATTTACCAAATGAATAGAAAAACTCTGAGACAAAATGTGATTTGTATTCTTGCGTTCTTCTACTCTTACAGCATAAAGTTTGCTCACTGAGCTGTGGTATTAACTTGTATTCTAACAAGATTAAAATATATTTGTCCTGGAGATTAGCATAGTTAAGTCTCCTTCTTTCTCTCTCTCTCTCTCCCTCTTTTCTTTTTTTTTTTTTTGGCTTTTGGGACGGTTGCAGCACGCTTTGATCAGTGTTGCGCAGCGAGGCCCAGGCTTGGCCTGGCCATCCAAGGCTTTGGTGTGAAATTGGTCTGATGTCATCCCCCATTCTCCACCTTCCCTAGCTTTCAGCTGCCGTAATTATATTTCCGCCACAAAGCCCCTGTCCCCTTCATTCCATATTCCAAGTTTGACTAGGAAGCGTTTAGAGAACTATGGCTAAATTACTCAGTGGGGGGAAGGGGGACTGGATGGGCCGTCTTTTGTCTGACAGAGACACAGGGGACATCAATACTTTTCTGATCTGTACTTTTCTTTTCTCTGCCTGTCTGCCCTTTGCCTCTGCCTGTTGGAGAGGTTAAATTTATGACAAGAGGATGGATGAACTTTGAGTAAATAAGATGTTGTTTGTGTGTGTGTGTGTGTGTGTGTGTGTGTGTGTGTGTGTGTGTGTGTGTGTGTGTGTGTGTGTGTGTGTGTTATATCGTTAGCCTCATACCATAATTGCCTAAGTAAATTTTTGGTCAAATTGAGATTTTTGCATAACTTTACTCCGCTACCACTGCTGCATCATCCTGTCTTTCTGCCTATGTCATTGACCAATAAGAACACTCTTAAAAAAACAAGTGCAAAAACATACCTGACCAAGTCATTCATTTGACTTAGGCAGTTTGAATGTATGCAAAATGGCAGGAAAAAAATGCTAAATGTTCTCAGTAAAACTGCCTAAGTTAAAGGCATAATCCGCCTAAGTCAATTATATTTCATAAAACAAATGATGTTGGGTTTTGTTCTTTTTTCATACTTTTCTTCTCATCTACTTGAATGTTCTGTGAAAAAATCAATAAAAAATATGGATGTGACTTTTACAACATGTGTTTTTTCTCGTTTTCCGAAAACACAAAAAAAAAAATGACTTAGGCAATTATGGTATGAAACTGACGATATACAAGAAAATATTGGGAGACATAGGATTACTAACACTTCAAATACAAAATGTATTCAGTAGAAAGTTTACTCCCCATGTGCAGTAGAACTCAGCGAATGCAACCAAAATACTATCTCACAATCATAACTTGTCATCTTCAGGCATCAATCTTCATCATATCAAAATAGACTTGGTAGCCGCCATATTGGTTTCCATCCCGATTCTGTCTATGACCTAGTGCCGACCCATTATTGACCCATCATTTAGCCACTCTCACATTCTCACTCTGGTGGTGGTAAACTACACCTGTAGCCATAGTTGCCCTGGGACAGATTGACTGAAACATGGCTGCCAAGTGGTGCCTATGACCCCTCCAACCACCACCAAACATTCATACACATTCATACACATTCATACACCATTGTAATTATGATCCATTGATCTTCCAGTGTCTTTTTCATGAGGTCTGACCACTTGAGCGGATGTAGGTTCAGGCTTAATTTCCATCATGTTATCTATTCTGAATAAAATTATTTGGAATTAAAGTTATTTCTTTCATGTTTACATAGAAATGTTAATGCCAAATAAAGGTTTGGATGGGAAACAGGTGTATTCCGCTCTAGTTAATTGGGCTTTAAGAGCTGGAGAAAAAGAGGGTTCTGATTGGACAGAACAGCCGCTTAATATTTGGATGTCTACTGGAAGAAAACAATCACATCCATTTAATGTTTTGGTTTCGTTTCAACTATCAACATATTAGACCAGATACTACATGTGATGTTTTACATTTATTTTTGTAATAATTATGAAGCAGCAGCTCGACCGAATTAAAACACTAATGTCAGTAGCATCATCAACACCATATATGGGCGTCATCATGACAAGACCAGGAGCATGTGCAGAATAACAGCAATAATGTTAAAGAGGAATTAACTGTGTCCATGTCAGAGGAATTATCAAAATAAACCTGTGACTTTATTCAGAATTAAGCTTCATTGAGAACAGTCATTTTCAACTGGGATTATGTGTTTACATGGTCATCTGAAAGAGGAATTAACCTTTATTCTGAATTAAAAAGAATAAAAACTCTCATGTAAACAAGCCTACAGTGTATATATATATACTAAAGACTGCATTGTTTTTTTTTTTATTTCCTTTAGGTTGCATCTGTTATCATATGATGACTTAGAAGAATGAAGGTTGCAGATATAACTGATTGGATTACAATGTCTTCCTCCAACAACAGGAGTCCATAGCATTATATTAATACTATATGGTCACTACTGCAACATTACAGCAACTTTGAACTCATTTGGCTAAATATTAACTCACCATGTTGTATTAGTTTGGACATATACTAAGCACAGGTTTGATAGAATATGATAATTCATTATAAAACAACTGGTCTCATTTTCTATTTCTGTTTATTTGAAGTGACAAACAGTTTGCAGTTCAATCAGATTAGATCAGATATATATTATTATTAGTCAAAATTAACATATTAATGCAGATGAATCCATCACCGTGATTAATCTGATTAAAAATTTGAACACAGTTTAATGGAACACTTGTTCACAATTGTTTTGTTTCAAGTTGTTTTGATGAAACTGTTGAAGGTATTGAACAAGCATGTTAACTGCATATATATATATATATATATATATATATATATATATATATATATATATATATATATATATATATATTTTTTTTTTATTTTTTTTTTTTTTTTAAATTTTAATTAATTAATTAATTTATTTATTTATTTATTGCATATGTTTTGGATATTTTAAATGTTTCTGTTTTATTCTGTGTTTTCTTATGTTTGAATTTTTCATCATGTATTAGTTTATATTTTCAGGGGAATTTTAGTGAATTTTAAACATGTTTTGTATATTTTTTTTCTCCACATTTTCTTACTTTTTTTACATTTTCTTCTTACTGTATTTTCGTGTATTTTGTGGATAATTTCAACACCAAAAAAACCCAGAGAGAACACTCAACCAACATAAAGTGTTTTAATCATGATTAATCAAAATTAATCCAAAGCAACCCTGTGATTCATCTGCTTAAAACTGTAATAATTTGACAGACCTAATTATTATAGAATTTGAATACAAGTACAATATTTTATCTTGATCAAGCTCTGCTACATATTTCCTCCCTGCACAATTAGACAACCATAATTAACCATTAAGAGCAGAGACATAGATATTTGATACCATACCATATCATACCATCTTTATTTATGAAAGCGTTTTAAAGCAGACACACTAAGGCATAAAACACAAAACAGAGAAAGGAGAACAAGGCAATAAAATAAATCTAAAAATACAATAAAAAGTGCTAAAACTACACAGATAAATAAAATAAAATAAAATAAAATAAAAATGATCATACAATAAAAGAACTAAAATCAATGAGTTACTGAGTCAAAGGCCAGGGAGTAAAAATGTGTTTTAAGACGAGTTGTAAAACTGGACAGTGTGTCTGTCTGATATTCAAAGGCAGCAGAAAAGGTTCACTCCCCTCTGAGCTTCCGGTTCGATTTTTTTTATGTCCAACAGTAATTGGTCGTATGACCTGAGAGTGTACTGATGCCAGACCATTCAAAGATTTAAAAACAAATATAAGAATTTTAAAATTAATTCTAAAATGTTATGTATTATTATTATATAATTATATATAATTCGACATCTAATACCCCCCCATGGGGAACAGAACTAATAGCAGAGCCCACTGGTGGTCCTGGAGGAGTGTGGAAACAACCAACACTTAACAACCAGTGACACAGATGCAGAAGGAATGCAGGATGAACACAAACTTCGGTGACCCTAGGGTCCCTATAATTTAAACTTAAACTTAGGGTGACCTTAGGTACCCCTAAGCCTCTACACCAGGGGTCTCAAACATGTGGCCTGGGGGTCAAAGGTTCCAATATGGCCCTGGGTTGAATTTGCAAAGTGCAAAAATGTCATAATCAAAGCTGGTTCATTCATGTTCATTATGATCTGCAGTAAAATAACAGCATAAAAACCTACAGGAAAGAATAACTGTATTTTCTATTCTCACTTTGATGTGGAAAAGTGTTACATTATCCCTATTATTATATTGTTATTAATTAGACCAGGTGTCTTTGACCCTGTCCTGCATGTTATAGACGTCACCCTGCTCTAAAACATGTGATTATAGCAGAGGGTGTTTCTCAGGCTTCAGTCGACATGGACCAGCTGACCATTTGACTGAGGTGGAGCAGGGAGCTGAGGACCAGGGTTCAAGACCCCTGAATTAGACCATAACATAATATTTCTACACATGTGAAGTCTGAATACATAATTGTTTTATGGACTGTGTTTTTTTTTTATTTTGGGACCAATACAGGAGAATGTCTGTACATATTAAGGCCTTGACTGTTTTAACTTAATCTGTGTTGGAATTGTGCTTCACCAAGGTTTTTGCCTGCGTTTGTTTGTTTGGTTTATTTGTTTGTTTGTTTGTTTGTTTGTTTGTTTGTTTGTTTTTTGTTTGTTTGTTTGTGTACAAGATAACAAGAAAGTCATGGATGGATTTTGATTACATTTTCAGGGTAGGTTGTTAATAGGGAGATCTGGTAAAGAGTTGGTACTCAGAAGTGTTTTCCCAAATTCAACATTTTGTGAAAAAGGGCCAGTTTATTCCAGTTGGTGGAACCTGGGTTGAAATGGTAAACAAACAAACAAACAAACAAACAAACAAACCCTGAAGCTGAAAATAATTGACATTTAATCTACAGTATTGTTGGAATGTAACTGTTGAATTCATGTCTTCTTTGAGGATAGTGTCCTATATACTATTTTTAATTAAAGTGTTGTTTGTCAGGATGGTAATCTACCCTCAGGTGAGTCCACGGTCAGACACTTCCTAGAGGGCCAGTGCTTTTTTTTACCAAGAATTTGGGAGTTACTGCAAAGAGGTGAACTGGAAGAACTGACTAGTGGAACGATGTTTTAGCGCTGGTCGGAAACGTGGAAGGCGAAGATTAGTTCCGCCTATAAATAATCCTTCGGTTTTCGTCAGATTCGACAGTATTTTGTTACATGTATCAAGTTAGAAGTTAAAAAATTACATTTGGCTATGTTTGGCTAAACTGCTCTCCAAGTGACCAAATTATACTAAAATAATTTTTATTTGTTGTACAAACCTCAAATTTTACATATTCAGAAATGGACAAACAGATTCATAATTGTTAGTTTCACTGTCTGTCATCTTGAGGCTCTAAATTGAGTTTAAAATTATATTTTCTAGACAGATTTTTTTTCTTTTTCTGGTGGGTATTTGATCACAGTAGAGTTATTGGGTAACAAATATATGATATCTGACAATTTACAAATGTTCAGGTGTTATCTTCATACAGGTGAAGTTTCATGACTTTGGTCCTGGTAGTTGCAGAGCAATAGCTGTTTTAATTTGGGCCTACATTTAAGGAGGAATTTGCCAGAAAACTCACCAATTCATTAATTACCTCCACCAAGGAGTTTGTTTGTCTGTCTGTTAGTTAGCAAGATAACTCAAAAACCTATGGACGGATTTTGATAAAAACTTCAGGATAGGTTTGTAATGGGGAGATCTGGAAATTATTTAATTTTGGTGGAGATTCGGTGTGTGTGTGTGTATGGGGGGGGGTCTATCTTGGCAGAGGTCTGTACTGTCAGAGTGCTTCTCTAGTGTTGTCATTTTGTGTCGTCACAGACCTGTCACTGAAATATCTGATTTCACTGGTCTACAAGTAAAATGCTTCCAGAATAAAACTAATGAAATATTCCCACATATGTGTTACTGATAAAGAAAAGTCAAGTCTTAAATGCGCGTTGGCTCAAGAGCTCAATATAAGTCTTGGGTCAAAATGTGAAATTCTTAGAAATTGACAAAGAATAAGTTTTAGTCCATTATGATCCATTCACTTTACAGGTTCTTTCTAGTGGAATATTTACTAATCCATTGTATACATGTACATAAACCACCATATATGTGGAATAACACACCATCATATATATTAAAAACATGAACTAACCAACACTTTATAATTTGTTTTTTTTGTTCATGTGATTAAAATATGTAAGATTTAGCACATTTAAAGGTGGGAAGTAACTAAGTAGAAATATTTTGTCACTGTGCCTATAGATTTTTTTAGGAAGCTTTACTTTTTACTTCTACTCCCCATATTATTTTCATAAATATCTGTATTTTATACTCCTTACATTCTCAGAATATACTTATTAATTTTACAAACTAAACAGATGTGACAGTACAAGCTTTAGAGGAAAAATCAGTGGAGAGAAATTGTAATTTTCTGTATCATAATTATAACTTTTTATCTCATAATTTAGTTTTTTTTTATTTCAACTGTGACTTTTTTTCTCCATTTTTTTCCAAATTTTCCTGCTCATACCCACAACACTGAGTACTGTGACTTGCTCAACACACTAACTCACTTTTAAGAGCTTTATTTTTGGATACTTTTAAAATATTTCAGATTTTTTTTTCTAGTTAAATAAGTATAATTTCATTCATGGCAACAACAAAAAAAAAAGCCATTTAAATTTTTACTTTGTACTTTCTTACAACTGTACGTTCTGATTTTTACTTCAGTAAAGGAGTTGAATCAGTACTTCTACTTTTACTACAGTATTCTTTTTTCCACACTAGTAGCTGTACTTTTACTTAAGTACAGAATGTCAGTCCTTTACCACCTATGATCACATTAAATGTCTGAAGCAGTTACTTTATAAAAAAAATTGTAGAAACAGATAGAGCAGTATTTCAGTTTGTTTAGAGGAAAAAAAAAAACTGAAAACAAAGTGCAGTGAGTCAACAATTTGGACCAGAGGAACCAAAACATGTTAATTTCTCAGCAGTTTTGGTGTCAGAGGTGTAACTTGCTTCTATCTGTATGGACACCCAGAGCATTTTGACATTGTCCAGGGTCTGTGTCCATTATCCCCCACTCCTCCTCCACCCGCCACCTTCAACTGACAGCCCCAGACTGTGCAGAGCCCCCCCACCACCACCACCACATCCTCTCCCGAGTCAAGACTAGCTCATCTCATCAAGTCAGCAACTGTTGGGCGTTACTTTCACACACAAACCAACTAAGAATGGAAATGCAGATGAGGGTTTCTGCAGCCATTCACACAGCTCAGGTCAACGTTGCTACTACAGCGAATGGACAAGTCACACACAACTCTGGCTTTCTGCTCACACTTCTCTCTCTGCTTTTCGATATGTTTAATCCCAGTTGACTGTCTCTGCTCGATAGGTCAGATGTTGAATTAAATACAGAACGAAGGAAATGTGGAATTCTGTAATTTCTTTTATGTGAATATCACTTATTTTTGTCATTTAGTAGCAGTTACTATAGATCAAACATGGTTGTGTCCACTGTATATTTTTGCCTCTGTTTTTAGCTGGAAAAAAAATATTTGAACTTCAATCTTTTGTGTTTAATAATGAAATAATGCTCTTGCTGTTATTTTGCAGCACTTTCTGCAAAGGTATTTATACTTTGAAGATCCAATAATATAAAGAGTTCACCCAGTATTTGCTTCAAACATTAAATTGTACATACTTTAATAAGATGAATCAGAAAATAAATATCAAAAGTGCTGGTTAGTTCATGTTTTTAATATATATATGGTGTGTTATTCCACATATATGGTGGTTTATGTACATGTATACAATGGATTAGTAAATATTCCACTAGAAAGAACCTGTAAAGTGAATGGATCATAATATGCAGACAGTGTTTTGAAGTAGATCTAGTAGATCTGAGACCAATATTAAAACCTATTCTCTTTTTCATTCTAAGAATTTCACATTTTGAGCCAACCAGTATTTAAAACTTGAGTTTTCTTTATCAGTAACAAACATGTGGTAACATTTCATTAGTTTTATTCTGGAAATACTTTACTTGTAGACCAGTGTAATGAAATGATGCTCATGCAGTCATTTTGCAGAGTTTTCTACAAAGGTATTTATACTTTGAAACTCAAATAATATAAAGAATTGACTGAGATTTTCCTTTTCTTTGACTATTTCCCACACATGGAAATGATAATTGGAGGACAGAGGATACTCTACATTGCACATATTGTAAAGTCATATGAGGCAAATGTGTGATTTGTAATAAGGGCTTTTTTTTTTTTTTATTAAAACTGACTTGACCTTTTTGAAACTGTGATGTATTTCAGTGCCTATAGCAAACACCTGTTTAGGAATTAATTTACAAGGTTTTAGTGAGTCAGGAAAAACTGATATGTTTTCCATTGTTGTGTTGGTGCAACTTCAACTGATGATCAGGCTGAAAATGTAAATGAAAAGTGATATAGATAGAACTCTAAAGTTCTACTACATGAGCAGAGTTATTTGATAAGTCATCATGTCCTGTATGTCATGGAACAGAGGGTAGACACACACTGATGATGGCTTCTGGAATCATCATTAACCAGTGCATCATGAAACTTTACAGCATATCCACTTTAAAAACAATGTCATCTATATTAATTAATGAGAGATGATGTTCTTCTGCACTAAAACCTAAGGATACCAGGGTCACTCACTGCCCAAATTAATATATTTTCAATGTTTCACATCTGTAAATAAATCCTAATCCTAATCATTGGAAAGATGACTTGTTTAACTTCCAGTTTAATGTCAAGAAAGTTACTTTAGTACAAATATATATTCAAAAGAAATAAGTTGAAATTGTATATTTTCTGTTTTGTTTTTGTTTGTTTTTTTGCTTTTAATATTTGGAAATGTATACAGATTAATTTCAACCTGAGGTCACATTAAGGATGACACTGACTGTGCAAAACATGAACATCAAAATGTGAAATGTATATGAATATAAGCCTCAGACTGAGTCCTGACCTCTACAGGCTGATGATAACTGTGTTAACACTGGGTCAGTTTAAAAAAACAAACAACACAAAACACAGAAGTGTGTTGTTTTATGTATGAGATGGATTGTTTTCCACATAACATTACACAAAATGAACTACTTCATGATTCTTATTATTCATAGTTATATTAAATAGTCTCAACTATAAAACTGTATTTAATCAATTTTTACTTGGAAAATTGAAATGCTTTAAAACAGGAATGAAAAAGAGTAATATACTTTCTTGCAAAATCTAAACGTGATACTTTTTAAATGTGTGTTTTTGTGACTTTTTGACAATAAAACTTTTTGAATTTGAGTTTGAATGCACTGGTGAACACTTAGACCCAGACTAGAAATGTATTCCATGTTGTGCCTGCCTCTGATTGTTATGCTAATCACTGTTTCTTTTCGAAGACCAGCATACTGATCTAAAAACAAATGTCAACAATAATTTAAAAAACTATATTTTTTTTAAGAATATGTCCATTTCTATCCGTGTTTTGTGCTAAATAAGAAAATTAACTTCTGAAAAGTCATATTTGCATTGTTTCCATTTATTTACCATCACACCATTAAGATATAAATTATTTACACATAGAATCATATAAAATAGAGGGGAAAAAAAACAACTAAATGTATTTATTAATTAAATCCTTAAAAGTCCTGATGTCAAAATCCCATTTGCCATATAGAAAACACAGCTGCTCTTTCTTTATAACACTGTAAATATTTTTTTTTTCAGTTGATATTTACACAATTTTAAGGCAAAAGCTTGTCCATGTTTGTAATTCAACGAAAGGAAACGGACGTTATAACATAAAGAGAAAAAAAAAACATACACATTCACAGCATCGTTAAGACCACGATTTGGTTTATATCCACATGAACTGGACTCAGCAAGGCCTTTCAGATGTTGCATTGGAACAAAAATGTTATTGCAGTCAAAATAAGTTATGTAAACACTCCAGAGCCCAATTTCAGATGGCTTGATGGTCACTGATATATAAATATGAAATATGCTTGAAAAAAAAATTAAAATGTATTATTTTTTTTTTTTTAACATTCGAGGACAGCCTCTACTATAGGTCCATGATTTGGCCAGAAAAGGTCGGCAGACGATTGGTGGTGAATGAAATGTGAAATGTGGGTAATAACCAGACTTCAGGACACAATGACAATTACTTAAAGGCTTCTTTCTCAATTTTACGTGGTCAAAATTCGTATGTGTCGTATATGTGCTGGTGATTTAAATTGGGACATTGTGTACGTGGTGTGCGTGTGATTGTGTGTGTGTGTGTGTGTGTGTGTGTGTGTGTGTGTGTGTGTGTGTGTGTGTGTGTGTGTGTGTGTGTGTGTGACATATCGTATCAAAAGTATAAAAATCCGAAAAAAATATCATCTTTCGTTCTTTTAAATCATCAATATTAGTTTCATGTGTCGATTTTCTTAATTTTTTTGTCTTTAATTTTGTTTGTTTTTTTTGTTTTTTTTTATCTGTAAAACACAATTTACTATTAAACAATGTTGAGCAGACAGCTGATAAAGCACACGTTTAATTTCAAATAATAAATGTGTAGGTACATTCCCAAATTTCGGATCCGCCTAATTTTCTTTTTGGCGTTCACCACCACAAGGCTTGTTGTGTAGGCTAACTGTCCCAGCAGAACTACCAGACCTGCAGGTCCCATTCACCACAGTATACGCCGACATACACAAGAATGGAAAACAAGAGGGAAAAAAAATAGCCCATAAAGTCTGAAAAATACAAACAGAGAGTAAAAACAAAGTGGGCTATTTTCTCAGTTCACAGTTCTCAGAATGCAGCAGAGTACATCTTTGGATTCAGCATATAGTTTTCAGAGTCATTAGGCTACGGTTTAGGTTCATCACACACTGCCTTAGTTCAGCCCAATGGAACACAGGGCTGTAGTGCGCGCGAGGGCTGTAGTGCGCGTGCCTCTTGGACTTGTGGCTACCAGCGCCCAATGTACTTTCACTCATTTTATTTAACCCCAAACAAACTTGTATTTTCCGTTAGGTTCAGCTGCATTCTCTCCCTGTCGTTGTAGTTAAATAATAGAGCACTCTGTTTGTGTCATTTTCGGTAACATGCTTACGGGTTAATGAATTGCGCTTTGATGTGTGCCGCATTTGCAATTTAGCTTCACGTGTCACTCAGATAGAACAGGCTACTTAACAAAACGTACGTGGAAAGCTTTGGAGAAGGCCGCACGCGGATGGGTATTTAACCCTTCAACTCCTGATACTTTAGCAGAGCCAGGGTAATGAAAAGAAAACAAAGAATGAACAAAAACAGCCAAAGTAATCAAGTATAACCAATAAAAATTAATAATAAATCTACAAAATAATAAGTAACGTGAACAAAGTAAAGATATAAACGAACGAAGAGTGAAGAAAAATATGAAAAAAATGCAGAAAAATTAACAAAATAAGAAACAAAAACTAATAAATAGGGTATTTAGAAAATAATAAATAACTTGAAAAAAATAAAAAAAAAAATTACCTGAATGAAGTAAAACTTGAAAGAAAGAAAGAAAGAAAGAAAGAAAGAAAGAAAGAAAGAAAGAAAGAAAGAAAGAAAGAAAGAAAGAAAGAAAGAAAGAAAGAAAGAAAGAAAGAAAGAAAGAAAGAAAGAAAGAAAGAAAGAAAGAAAGAAAGAAAGAAAGAAAGAAAAGAAAAATAACTAGTATTCTAATTTGGTTCCAGTAGTTTTAATTTTAGTTTTGGCTTTTTCTTTTTTCCTAAATCAGTTGCTTTTTGACACGTGTTTATCTCCATACTTAAGTTCCACCAACGAAATTCGCTCAAAACAATTTTTAAAACCTGTTTATTTTTTTTCTGAATATTTTAACCAAACCATCCAATCAGATCGTGTCACTGTTGACGCATCAGGGGTTAAAGGGTAAAAAAAATTACATAAAAAAAACAGTATGAAGTTGTTTCTCTGTTGCCAAATGACACTTAGAGTTTTAAAAACTACATTTTAATTAATAAGTCGTGAACATGTTATTTCTACCAGTACAGTCGTTCTGGTAGAAATAGCCACAAATAACAATATTGTGATATAACGAACTCTTATCACCTTTGACTTTGGAGGCTAATTGTTGACCGTATGAATGCTAGTCTATACTCTCGAAGTGTTTATTTATAGCAGAATAATATATTGTATAAATCGTAGTCTTTCCCTTGTAACATGTTTATAGTGTACTGACTTCCGAGAGTAACTTGAACGCAACATTTGCACTTGCTCGTCGTCACTACAGCCCTGAACACACGCGCGCGCACACACACACACACACACACACACACACACTTCCGCGTCAAAACATGGCATAATATCGCTTGCGCTTAAGTTTTAAATATGAATGCTGGTATTGTTGTCATTTTATTGCATGGTTCGGTTCGGTTCGGTTCGGAGCCTCCCGTCCCTTCGCCTCCTCTAGTCACTGTCCGACTTCCCGTCCTTGGCTGTGGTGTGGTTGTATAGTCCCTGCGCCATCAGATGTAGTGCCAGAGAGTTCTTATTACCGGAGGCCTTCTTGATTTTGGCTCGTTTGTTCTGAAACCAAATTTTGATCTGAGACTCATTGAGACCTAGGTCCCGGGCCAGAGTCTGTCTCCGCTGTTCGGTCAGGTACCGGTTGTTCTGGAACTCCGTCTTTAACCGGTGAAGTTGCTCCGCGGTGAAGGCCGTCCGGGGCCGCTTGTCCTCCTTACTGGGAGTCGGGGCCTTCTTTGGTTTCCGGGATCTGGGTCCTTTTTTTGGGGGGGGGGGGGGGGGGGGGGGACCAAATGAGACCAGTTGGTTATTGGCATTGATATTTTGGAGATACTTCAATCTACAACACAGTTTCCTGGAAGTATAAACATATATGCCACGGAATGAAAAGTGTTGTCAATGTGTTTCCAGTCGGACCCTGCACTGAATGGCTTCCCCCTGAAAATAGGGTTATTTTTTTTTTTTAGTTTACAAATTACACTGGTCTACTTTTCTTTAAAAGAAAGTATTGGTAACACTTTATAATACCTAAACACCTTAACCATTTATTACCTATTTATAAATGGCTTGTTCATTATGTATTAACCATTTGTTATTTATTTGTTAATGTCTTGTAAAGGTTCATACTAGTGTCTTCCAAAGATAAATGTAAAAAAAATTAGATTATTTTTAACCAACAGCTACAGTGTTTGTATATCTGCTTTACAGGTAAACAAAGAAACAGTTGTAAACATTGCACCTGTTGGTTAAAAATAATCAAATTTTACATTTACACTAGTATGAACCTTTATAAGACATTAACAAATAGGTAACAAATGGTTAATACATAATGAACAACCCATTTATAAATGGTTAATACATAGTGAATTGTGTGTAGGTATTATAAAGTGTTACCAAAGTATCTGTTTCAGACATTAAATGTGCTAAATCTTTCATATTTTAATAAGATGAATCAGAAAATAAATGAGAAAAGTGCATGTTTTTAATATATATGAATGTGTGATGGTTTATGTACATGTATACAATGGATTTGTAAATATTCCACTAGATAGAACCTGTAAAGTGAATGGATCATAATGTAGATTTGAGACCAATATTCATTTGGACTAAAACCTATTCTCTTGTTAATCTTATGAATTTCACATTTTGACTCCAGACTTATCTTGGAAACTTGATCCAACCAACATTTAAGACTTGAGTTTTCTTTATCAGTAACACACATGTGGTAACATTTCATTAAGTATTGTACTTGCAGACCAGTGTTGTTTTATTGTTGGAGCAGAAACTTCTTCTAGTTAGCTAACATTTTCCAAAAGCATAATCATTTCAATCATCTGTAGAAAATTCTGTGTAATTGTAGGTGATGTTATTAACATTCTAACTTATATCAGCTTAATAATACATGATGCTGAATGACTTTCAACTGTTTCCAGAAGTATTTTAGATCATTGAAGTGTTTTTAGTGTAATACATTAAGGTCAATAAAATGGTGAGGGTAATTTTATGGCTTTTTAAAATTATATTCAAGTAAGTCTATGGACTAATGTAGATGATACAGATGATCATGGTCAGTGTTAAACTTCTGAAACCCTAGAAAGTACAAGGAAACTGGAAACTGTATGATTCAAACAGTTTTTTTCATGTGCATTTTTATATTTTTATGGAATTTCTTTTACAGTGGACGACATTTATTTTTATTTTTTTATTTCTCTAATAAAGCTGTGAAACTCTTGTCCCCTATAGAGGACAAAAATACATTGCTGAGTCTCACAGGATGTTAAGTCTGAACTGTTCTGGCACTGCTATTAATTGTTTTATGCTGATGATTATGTTATACTATAGGCTATACCAAAGCATAGACTGAGGAATAAAGCAAATGTTGGTATTATGTTTAAAATAACTCATTTAAATGTGATACTTTCATCTTAAAACCATACAAATAATCAATCAGATAGACTATCATCACTAATGAGTCTACTTATTTATGGTTTTGTTGGTCGAACTGTTGTTATTTGTTTTAAATCCATGACTGCACTGCACACTAGAATAAAACAAACACAATTTAACCCATTTCTTATAGCTATTTGAGCTTGTGTGTTTGGAAAGCTCAGTCCTCTCAGACTATAATAGGATGGAGAGGCGGGTGGATGGGGGTGGGGTTAGATCAGATCGATGGAAAATGGGGGGAGTTAGTTCTCCTCTTTCCCTCCCTGATCCCACTGGGACTAAAAAAGTAGGGTTTTTTTTTTTTTTTAAAGACGCAGTGAAACTTCTTTGTGTTTCTTTATCATGATCAAGTTAAAAAAGAAAGTAATTCAAAAGAAAGAACATGTTTTCCCCAAAAGTAAAAAAACAAAAACAAAACAACAACAAAACATGACTCATTTATTCTCAGTGATGTTACTACTATACCACCATATTAGAAGAATTCCAAATGAAAAATACACTCACATAAAGACATGATGCATTTGTTAAAAGGTCTATCTGTGTATTAATTTCTATCTGTTAAATGCTAGAGGCTCGTTGAACTCTGCAAGGCTCCTTTGTGCTCATATACATAAAGCTTGGCCTGGACTTTGAGGAAAACTTTTTTGTATGTTTCTACACAACAATAAAAGTAACATATTTGAGTTGGTAAAGTTCAATCTAAAGTTTATATAAAAGCTCTCCGGGTAAGGTATTAAATAGACTTCTTACATTTATTAAACCATTTACCTTTGCAGTAACATTATTTCTAAAGCTGACCGTGTTTCTGAACCCTGACAAAGGAAACGTCCAAGTGCATCTTACGCTCAGTGTGAAACATGAATAACTTTTATTTCTCCTTTATTGATAAAGAAAGCTTAAGTTATTTCTATTCGATTATTGTGGTTAGAAATAAGGATGTATTGCAACAGAGGAAAGAGCTTAAAATATTTATGAAGCATAATTAGAACATGAATAAGTCATTACTTGAAAACTTGGATGTGTATAAATGTCAAAAATGCCTTGCTCGTTTGCGGGTAAAAAAAAAAAAGAAATAATAAATAGAAGGAATAAAAAATAATGTGTGAAAGTGTTGTGTAGTTTACGTCGAATTCATTTCTTTCAGGGAGCATAGCCCTCACTTTTTTTTGGACTCCCTGCCTTTGTCAAAAAAAATATGCTAATGGAATATTAACAAAGAAGAGTGAGGAACAATGGCGTTAAACTTGGTTTTACTTCGACATCATTCTATTAAAGTTTTATTTTCGACTCATATTTATCTTTTAAAACTCTTTTATAATACTTCTGAAAGCCATTGTGCTTAGTAAGGCCACCTTTTTGGCCTTTTTTAAGGCATATTTCCGTTAAATTCCATCCAAAGATTAAAAAAAAAAAGTCGAACTAGTACTAATCTATACCTAAAAGTTTATTTTTATTTTTTTAAATTTCATATAAAATATTATGGACTTTATTTTACGAACACGTATAGCATATTTAAACACTTGACACATGGGATAATAATGTTTAAATTAGTTATGATGATTCAATTATTGGTTTGTCAATTGTTATAGGCTCACTGAGATGTCTATTAAGTAGAAGAGGGTTGGGGGTGGCATGGCTCCGAGATAGCATTCTTATTTGCATTATTATTAAGCTATTATTAATTATTATTATTATTATTATAGGAATTCACTCATTTTCTGAAAAAACAAACAAACGATATGATATATAATATTTTTTCATCTCTTCTATCTGCAAGTGGTTTTAAATATTTTCTATTTTCTTATTCAAAGCTTTAAAAAAAAATGACCAAAGGAAGAGTTTTCTGCACCAACCTGATGAGGGCCGGTCAGAGTAGCGCGTGCAGTAAACCCACGCGGGCCACAGCATCGACTTGGCCGCGGGGGCCGTGGTGGCCTGGGAACTGAGGCACCGGTCCCCGTTGTCCCCCCGGCCCCCTTTAGAAGCCACATCATCGGACATTAGTTCATCCCTGCCGGCCTCAGTGTCAGGATGCTGGTCATCGGATCCTTCAGTATCATCAGACACCCCATCATCATCATCATCCTCATCATCATCTTCTTCTTCTCGCGCTCCTCTTTCACTCATTTTGGAAATCCTCTTCCCTGCCAACAGCACATCTCTGCGGCTCAACACTCCCAGGGTGTCCGCATCCCGCAGCAAAGTGCCATCCTTCTTCTTTCGACCAAAATCTGGCCTCAAAATATTATCTATGTAGAAGTTGGTGATCCGGTGGGACAGCTGGTTCCCGTTGGGCTGCAGCAGAGGCAGGATGGCCCGGTTGGACTCCTGGTTCTCTGGACGCTCTGGATCAGGACGAGCATTTTCTTCCATAATGATCAAGTCTAAAGGAGTCACAGCCTCAGCACCGCTTTCTTCTGCAAACAAGTAATTCCAGTGTTCTGATCTGCTAACCTCCACACTCAAAGAATAAATGTACCCAAATAAATGTTTTTTTTTCCCCTTTTCTTTGTGCTTTTCGGAGAGGAAAAAATAAATAAATTGTATTGTTTATGCTCTGAAAATCCGCTGATAATGATTTGGACAAAGAAAAATCATGCTTCACTCTCTTATAATAACTTACTCCTCATAGCTGGACTCACTAATCTATTTATTATTATTATTCGAAACAGAAAAAAGTATATTAAAAACACCTAGTCTATTAATTACAGATCCCTGCACACAATTATTGATGCGTCCAGCAGCACTGAAGTGTCCAGATAAAGGCGCCGCTCAAATACTTTCACTACGGCTTTTGGATCTCGTTCCTGATTGGCTGTTTGAGCTTCGGTGACGTATGTACTATAGCTTTCTAAGACACGTGCCTCTGACCAATAGCGTGAAGGATCTTTGGTCATGTGCGCATCCCGGAATTCCCATGAGGGAAATATTAATCCAATCCACTCAGACAATTGGCGCTGCGTTCAAGTGAAGGCGGAAATTTCTTATCAAGATTTAAAGGAACATCAAACTTTATGTCTCGTCTCTTCAAAAAATAAGCTGCATTAACTTCACTCGAGGAAAAAAAAAGAGTCTTGAATTCGCACAATTGACACCTATGATATGTAGACATACCCTTTAAATTCCTGAAGATTAGTTTTTGTTTAGTTGTACAGCTAATAGGGTAAAATAACTTTATTTAAATATCCAAAGGATGGAAAAACAGACGTAAAAACATACAAACAACAAGTGAATGTTTGACCATTCAGACCAACACTTAATTATAATCTACTAAAACTGTCTAATTTGTTATGCTGGACTATTTTTTAAAGTAATACCTAATATACATTCATCTTTGTATTCCTTGCAAAAAAAATGTTTAGTAGCTCAAAATTATGCTCGTGAAAAACTGAAGTATGACAAATGGAAGTATGAACTTATAAGATACAACCCTGTGGATTTAATTATTTGCTGTATTATACTGTTAGTTTATAAGTTGTTATGTTATGTTATGTTATGTTATGTTATGTTATATTATGTTATGTTATGTTATGTTATGTTATGTTATGTTATGTTATGTTATGTTATGTTATGTTATGTTATGTTATGTTATGTTATGTTATGTTATGTTATGTTGTGTTATTTTTGAACTCACAAAGACATCACATTTTACCCCTTATCTTTTACTTTATAAAACAAACCTATTCCCATACAAAGGCATGAAGCACAGAAGTTATTTAGAAACTGGAAACTTAGTGTAATTATCAACATTTCTTGAAGGGAACTAAAATGTGTTACGTTCAAACACAAATAAAGCTAAATATGTTGGATAAACTTGACTCTCTTTGCTTAAAAGCATTGGCTAAGAAAGTCAAAGTGCCTTTTGTCAGTAGCTTGATGTCTTATAGTACTATCATCTCAGTTAAATGTAGTCACTGTGAATGGTCACAAATGGTTGTCATGAGTATAGACAGAGGAACACGTCTATCCACAGTTGGCTTCATCCTAAAAATCTTTTCACTGCTCACATGTGTCCCTATGATAGTAGAAAATAAACAACTGTGATTATCTTTAACTTACTATGGCTGCTTTTTCATGAATATGCATCAGTCCCATGGTTTAGTCTACCATAAAAAAGAAGCTTCACTTATGGGATCAAAATAATCTGTTTTTATCTGTGACATCTAATGCACCTATTTTTTTAACTTTAATGTGAACGATTATATATTTAAAAAAATAGATTAATACAATTTTAATAGCTTACAAAAAAGTTATAATTTCTATAGGCTGTGCAATATAAGATAAGATAAGATGATATGAGGATAAAATCAAATAAAAAAAAACATTATTGTTTGGTGTTTTGTGCTTCCACAAGGGGCGATCTATTGTCAAATGTGCACCGACTAAACCTTTTAATGTCACCACATCCTAAAACTATTACGTGATAGTTAGTGTTCAGGATGCTTCTGCTGCAGCCAAATCGGAATCTTATATCTGATTGTCTTTTTTTTTCTTTTAAACAGCATGTCATATAAAGGGATATTCTTCAACAAGGCATAAAATTAACCATAAAAGAACAAAAAGTCAGTCAAGTCTACAATAAATGCCACGTGTTGAAAGTGATGCACGGTTCAGAGGATGTAAAACACACTCCTGTTCTAGTGCCAAAAACTTTGTTGACCATGTTGGTTGATGCTTTTATGTTTTGATGATTTTGTGTGCTCGAAATAAAATAGAACTGAACTGAACTGAACTGCTGGGAAAAAGTACTAGACCCAATGGAAACTTGGAATAAGTACATATAAATAGACATGGT
>CM035799.1:31272223-31302670 GCA_020466265.1 Siphamia tubifer
AATTCATAATTATTACATAAAAAGTCCAAAAAAATGGTGATAAAAATTTTAAAAGTGTGAGATATAAAAGTTATAATTATGACAGAAAAGTCATCATTTCTCTCCTCCACTGATTTTCCCTCTGAAGCCACTTATTGAAAGTTTGAAAAGTAATGAGTCTATTCTGAGAATGTAATGAGTATAAAGTACAAGTATTTATGAAAAAATTTAAAAAATAAAGTTTCCAGAAAAATAAATATTCAAGTAAAGTACAGAAAACTAAAAAAAATCTACTTAAGTACAGTAACAACGTACAGATTCACAGACCCCCCCAAAAATAAAATAACAAATGTCATCTGCCTATATTGTACATATTTAATTCCAAAGTGACACTTTATGATTAAGTTATCCCATTCTCTAAAATGTAATTTACCATTTTTTTAAACTTTCTTTTTTATTAAACAATATATAGAACAGTGATTGTCCTGAGATTTCAAAGGAAATAAATAAATAATAATACATCAACACTGTCGTTGCATTAATATTATTATTAATACTACTACTACTACTACTACTACTACTACTACTACTACTACTACTACTAATACTAATAATAATAATAATAATCATAATAATAATAATAATAATAATAATAATAATCAATAATAATAATAATAATAATAATAACTACAAAAGCACTCTGACAGCGCAAACCTCCACCAAGACAGACCCCGCCCCCTTTGAAAAAAGAGAGGTCCACCAAAGAGGTTATGTTTTTGCCAGAGTTTGTTTGTCTGTTTTGTCTGTCTGTATGTTAGCAAGATAACTCAAAAAGTTATGAACAAATCTTGACTGAAAATTTCATGACGTATTGGGGGTATCACAAGGAACAAATGATTAGATTTTGGTGATGATCCAGAAGAGATCCTGGATTCTGGATCATTTTGAAATGTTTTCTCCATTTACCGCAATGTAAAATTTCAAGCTGATCCAGAGCTAATTTTTTTTTTATTGAATATGTAGCAGCTAATTGAAGGTATCTACATCATAGCTCAGTGTTTCATCTAAATCAAATCAAATTTTTATTTAGATAGCCCCAAATCTCATGGATCCTTTACATATAGAATCAGTGGAAACAAGACTATGAAGCCAATTTACAGAAACCCAAGAGAATATACTCCTGCATTCTGTGTCCTATAGTAGATGTAAAAATAGAAAAAAAAAAAAACAATATGAACAAATCAGTCCCAGGTAGGGACAAAATAAAAATAAAAATAAATGAACAATTAAAAAAATACAAATAAGTAAATACATAAATAAATAGAAAAATAAATAATTGTCCATAACTGATGTTGCTTTTTTTTCTGGTACCCAGCCTTGGTTTTGGGTGATTTTTCTCTTGTTCGTTGCTCATTTTTCAGTTTTGTTACCAGTGGCTCAGTCCAAATTAATACAGAATGGTTGTGATGTGATCAGTGTGTGTCAGGTTCTATTGATATTAGATGAAAAAATGTTGAGCTCATTCGTCTCCTACATTGCAGGACCTGCGATGTGACTACGGTGCACGTGTACATTGGGATGTCAATGTTAAAACAATATGTTGTGGAGCTCTAGTCTAAGGAGACGCAAAAATAAAACATTTATTCCTATGAGGCAGACATTTAGTATGCGATTAGTGATATACTGTAGATATGTGCGTATACTTCCATTTCTCTTTCTCAGTATGCACAGAAACACAAAAGAAACAATGGTTTGATACTTCTCTGAATTGGACTTTTTAATTTTTATTCTTTTAATTCTTTTGTTTGTTTTTTTTTTCCCATTCAGATCTTTTAAATAATTTTACTTTTTCCTTCCCCTTTAGACATGAAGCAGAGAGACTCTTTAATTGGGACATTTTAAACAAACTTCAAAGGACTGAACTATGGGTCAATATCAAGGTGGTAACATAGAAAGAGGAGAGTAGAGCAGATTAAGATAGGATGGAATATAGGACGAGATTATAATTTATGGGTTTAGGTTTTAAAATTGATGATTTGTAATATCGCTTTGCTTTACTGAAATTGCCGAGAATAAATTTACAAAAGTAAATTACATTTTTGCCTTGAATTATTCTCAATGATGTGCAAAATGTTTATGAATGTAAAATGTTAGGTTTTTGTTTCCATAACACCAAAGGTTCGTAATGTTTCTTAGCCATATTTCCACTTATTAACCAAGTGTTTTTCTAGCCTTAAAACTTACATCCATCACTTACCGCAAAAACTGCTATAACCATTCAGGCTGTTATTACAACTGTTTCTATGAGTGGTTTTAATAACAGAGGATAAAGATTGGAATTAACAGAAGTGAGAAGACGGACGAGTGACTCAACTTTATATCCAGCTGAGTAATGCCTCTATAGGTTAGTACATGTGGGTAATACCCTGGTCTACTGTAAGACCCTATTAACCTTTTAACTCCTGAGACTTTAGCAGTTCCACAGTGAAAAAAAAAAGAATAAAATAAGCAACAAATGAACAAAAACAGTCAAAGCGATCAATGAAAATTACATACAATTTTTATAAACTTATAGAATATTACATAACATGAACAATGTTATGTAAGTGGAACAAAATTGAAGAAAATTACATCAACAAAATAAACAACAAAATTAACAAAAAAAATGAATGAATATTAACAAAATAACAAATAGCGTGAAACAATTATCAAAACAATTAAGTAAAAAAAAAAAAAAGAAAGAACTTGTATTGTCATTTGGTTCCAATGCTTTTATTTTTTCCTCAATCGGTCACTTGTTGACATCTGTTTATTTCCATAGCTCAGTTCTATGAACAAAACTGTTGAATTGAATTTTTCTGAATATTTAAACTAAACCATCCATTCAGAATGCACTGAAGCATCAGGGGTTAAAGGGTTAAACACCGACGATTCAACACTTCCCAGCTGCCAGTGAACTGGTGTGTTTTGATGGTCACAGATCTGGTAGTGATGATAACCCTTCACTGGCCCCACTGCTTCAGATCCTCATCCTACAGACAAACCGTCTCAATACAGATACTCACGACACACTCATGCGAGTTAAAATGGAGACAAAATGAGTGCGGCTCAACTTTTCAAAGGCACTTGATATATAGAAAAAAAACAAAAGGAGAGGAGACTATATACTGAAGGAAATTAAAAAGGAATCCAGTGACTGACCTCCACAGTAATTAGACTACATGACTGAGTTTCCGTTACCCTTGGAAATTCGCAAAATGTAAATATCGCTATAAAAAACGGGGAATGGAAACACTCAAATATCGATAAAAAGTTTTCACACTTTCATGAGGTGGTTTTTCAGATGTTTCGATATTCTAATATATCGCAAAAGCGCAATGGAAACACTTTTTCTGCAATATATGTCACGGGATGTGACTACATAGTCACATGATCACTTCTCTCGGAGTGAAAATGACAGCCTGTAACCATAACAACCATTGGCTGCTTATAATTTGTTGTTGTTAAGTGCTGAGTATATTTACACGTAATATTTCGACCTGACAATGTAATGTGAGACAGGTGGTTTGTTTTACATGTTAGTGCCTTTAAATAGTTCGCCAGTGACTTTTACTGACGAGAGAATTATCCGATTCATTCATGCTAATGCTATTACATGCTAATTTGCGGTTGCCATTTAAACACATCTAAAGCATATTTCCACTTATTATTTCAGTTTGACAATGTAGGGACCACATGTACAGACCCTTATAATGTGAGACAGGTGGTTTGTTTGACATGTTAGTGTCTTTAAAGAGTTCGCCAGGGACTTTTACTGATGAGAGAATTAGCCGATTCATTCATTCTAACATCAGGGTGATATTGCGGTCAACTGATCTGACGCTCCGAAGGTGACAGCAGTGAAATGTCGTGGGATGATATTTCATGACAGTTGCAACGCTCCTGCCTAGAACAACCGTCAATGGAAACACGTTCAAAGCGCAAATATACATTTTCAAAATTTGAGGAATATCGATATTGTTTTGCAAAAAACTGTAATGGAAACGCAGCTACTGTTGACATTTGTCTGTCACTCACCAGGAGTTCCACCATTGACCAGTGTGAATGATAGAACGTGAACATCTTTTAAAATTCTCATTCTTTCTGGATGTTTAAATTTGGTCATTAAACGGCTACATCTTTGTACAGTGACCTTGGGTGTCTTGAAAGGTGCTTTCAAATAAAATGTATTATTATCCTGGTGCACTTTTTACGTACACTTTGAACTTAATGTTAATAAAATTCATATTATTTTTCAGAATTTAGTGTTTAACAAACCTATTTTTTAATGACGTTGTAAAAATGTCCACTCAGCTGGACAACATGAGATATGTGTATTTAAAACACAATATCAGAACACTATGAAATAAAACATTTTTAATGCAGTTTTTGTTTAAGACGAGACTGGTAATTACAGTCTAATAATGACAAGTTATTGATTTATACATAAACATGTTAGTGCAGATCAGGTATTAAACCCTTTGTTGGTCAACTCAACCGTTTGGTAGAGGTAACTTTGAAACCTGATGTCTAATCTAAATGTAAGTCCTTCGACACCAAACTTCTTGGGCAGTCAATGATATATTCAGCTCATGCTAGTATATATACCACCAAGGAAGAAGATCATAACTGTGACAACACCTCTGCTATGATCTTTTCTTTTGGACACAAAATTGTGTCCAATTTGTTTTTTTGTCATTTTACAGAGTCTATTTCACATAAAGAAACACTTTGGTATTCATGTAATAATTTTTTGAAAACAAGCTCAACCAAATGGTAGAGATGATAGTAAAGGGCTATGAAATGCTGATGCTAATCGCTAATGTTAATCAGTAATGATACAAACACAAAGAGTTTATACATCTAATTTGAACCAAGTCACAAATTATGTTGGTAAGATTGGTGAAGGAGTAATGTTTGAGTTTTAATACTTTAGTTAACTTTAGGGTCAGTAAAAATATATATGTTTTATGCTATAAAAGTCTCTGTGAGGTGGAAAAAGCAAAAAAAGTACTAATTTGTTTTGTTTTTTTGTAGTGTGACCAACAAAGGGTTAAGAACAGCCAAGTTACAGTAATGATATGAACTGACTGATAGGGAATTAAAAAAACAAAACCCATGATTATACAAGAGAACAACTGTAGAATAACTGTCCACTGGAGAAATCATGTAAAATAATATTTTTTGTGTTGTTTATAATAACATCATAATCAATATAGATTTATTTTTGCATCCCAAAAAAGTAAATGGATTGTTTAGATTACAAACCTGACATTTAAAAGTTTAAAAATAAATGTTACAATTATTGAGTATTTAGTTTGAACTCTTTTACCTTTTTTTCTATTTCATTAACTTGAGATGTAAATAAAAATTCCAAAATGTATGAATTTTTGGACAATTGTTGCACATTTGGTATTTAGTATGAGCCTTTCTGGGACAGACACCCAAGGATTCATAATTCAAGAATATATGTACAGTGGTGCATATATCATGGTCAATGCCTTTATATGGAAACAAGCTCCACTAGATTTGTTTTTATGTTTATTTCAGACAAGTGTCTGGCAAATAAACTGAACTGAAATGAATTGAATATGACCTGTTGAGCTACTTTTTTCCCCCAATCAAATAAGGAATAGCATTGGTAAGCAAAATCAACAATAGCATTGATATGGATAAAATCCAATTAATTCCCACCACTACTAATGGAGTTAATGGTTTTTTTTGGGGTTTTTTTTACAAATATGTGGTGGTAATTGTTGAGTTCTGTGGTTAATCCAACTAATGTAAGTACAATTTAATGAAATGTGTGATAAACAATGTAGCAATTCTTATTTTAAATCTAATTTGTGGTAGCTAATTTAATTACTGTATGCACTGCCTTTCAGATCATTTATGGTACCTAAAAGCTCATTTTCTTTTGGGAACATTGTAATGTTACATTTTCTCTCTTTGTTTTGAAGCTGATTTAACATCATCTGGGATTTTTTTAAGTGTAAATAAAAGCTGATAGATTTAGCAAAATTGTAATGTTAGATCATAAAATGCTCTTTTCTTACTTTATTCTAATTTAAAAAATAAAGCAGTAACAGTATCTTGTTAATACTGTTGAGTCAAAATACAGTACTGAACCCCTTTCTGGTTCTCAAAACTGACTGAAAATACAACACTCAGATTTAAGACTAGTATTGTGTCGTATAGTTTAAGACTCAAATGGTTAAAAAACACAGGAGAAAGAAAAAGAAAATCACAAAAAAAAATATTCTCGATGTCAAACCTACTTCATGTGTAAGCTTACAGACAGAATCCACTTCTGTGTGTAACAGAACAGAGTCTAATAATAATAATAATAATAAGGACTTACTGCTGCTTTGGTTAAACCAGTCCATAACCAGTCCACATCCAGTTGACCAACCCATGTCGGCTCAGCAACACACGCAGACATACAGTAAACACTGTACTTCACTGCATATACACCAGCGCATTTCGTACTTCCCCTCTCTTCTGAGTGAGATTACCTCCCTGTGTGTGTGTGTGTGTGTGTGTGTGTATGTGTGTGTGTGTGTGTGTGTGTGTCATCTGTGCCTAATGACAGCTGACAAACTACATGCCACAAATCCTCTCTCTTCTGTGCCTCCTCCCCCATCTCTCTCTCTCTCTCTCTCTCTCTCTCTCTCTCTCTCTCTTACACACACACACACACACACAGCTCCCTGACTCCTCCCACAACACACAAACACACTCCTCCCTTCTATTAACCGATGGTCAGAGAAATACTCTCTCTAACAGGCCACACTGAATGATTTACAGGACGCCTGCCTTTTAAAATGGCAGACCTGCTTTACATGGATACATTTGCACAAATGCATATAGATTTTACAGATTAGGCATGTGGAAAAAAAAAAAAAAGAAAAAAAAAAAGACCCCATGTAAATTCTCAGTAATAAAAGGAGAAACATGAACAGGATCATTAAAAATGAATTACTTTATTTTAATTTCTTGAGTGGGACAATAACAGTTTGTAATTTATTTTATGCTGTTCTCCTCTTTTTACATTGGTTTAATTTTGTTTCAAGTTATATATATTTTTTAAATATTGTTTCTTTTTCTTTTTTTTTATGTGACGTAACATATTCACCTATGATAACCTCTGATTATGCAATCATCAGGGTTTGTTAGTTTGTTTGTCTGTCTGTGTTAGCAACATGAGTCAAACAGTTGGTGACTGATTTCAACAACATTTTCACAGAATTCCATGATGACAAAAGCAACAAGTGATTAGATGTTGACGGTGATCTGGATCAACGTCTGGATCCAGGACTTGTTTTTTTGAAGGATTCTTTACTACTGGGAGATAGGGCCAGTTTTGACAGAACTGGTTCTAACTCAATATATAATGTTGCCTGAGGTGTTGCGCTCTAATTCTGCTTTTCTAGTTTAAATGTGTTGCTATTTTATAGTTTATACATGGTGGGTAATTTATCTTTTTTTATGTTGTTTATGTCTCATATATTTTCTTTTACATTCATCCTTCTTCTCATCTTGTATTCTATATCATGCTTTTCTTGTTAGGCTATGTCTTTTAAAAAATAATAATAATTTTACAATCACCAAAAAAAAATTAGTTTCCTGAGCGTTCAGTCAGCCTTTAAATTACAAAGGAATTTACATTGATAAACATCAATAGATATATTAAAGTCCAGAGAAGGAAAAAAAAGGCAGAGGCACTTCGAGATTTTCAAAAATATATATCAACAATGTATTTAATGAAATAATGTAAAAGCTAAAAACACATCCGCCTACACGTTGAGGCCAAGGGCCTTCATCAGGGCATACACAAATACTAACCTAAGGTGAAAGGTTTAAATAGGCACCTAAGGGTGTCAAAAGGGGGTGGAGTCAGTAATTATCCTGGTGGAGCAGGCAATTAACTCATTGAAGAAAAAAAAAAACAGACTAAAAATACATTTACATATTTATAAAATACTACTATATAAAATACTATTAAAATGTTTCTGAAAAAAAAGTACCATATTAAAAAATGTTCTAAAAAAAGAATAATAATTTAAAAAAAAATAAAGATTATTTAAAGATACAAAAATTCCTTTAAAAATACTAAGAGGGAAATATTAAAAAAAATAGTTAAAAAAATAAAAAATAACATCATAAACACACTTGAGTACATACATAATTAAAAAATATATATACACATCATAAATAGGGGGAAAAAATCACAGTCTTCATTTAGGCCTGGATAGGAGGTTTATATTAAAGTGTTTTACAATCATGAAAACACACAGAATAACCAAGACAAAAATTACATAAAGCAGTGTTTGATAGCATTTGTTAATGTCAAAATTAAGGCAATCACATTTCTTAGTTACTAGGCTGAAAATTATGTGAAGAGTGATTTGTGGTTTATACTTTACTTTATTGTCAGAACATGAGAAAGGAAATTATTAAGAGGAATGTGAAGAAGAAAATCATCAATATAACTATTTTAGCTGACAATGTGAAAAAAGTCAAAAGAAATGGAAAAACATATCGCATTAATTACAATTATGACATCACAATATAAAACTACATAGCAATAATAATGATAATTATTACTGTATTAGCAGCTCTAGTGTACAATAAGCTTTATTTGTGTGTGAATATCAAGGAAGCACACCTTCAGCCAATGGGACTTGTCTAATCATCTATTAAAATACTTTTTTTTTTTTCTAAAAGCCCATAAGGCGCAACTGGAAGAATCAGATATTTGGCTCTCTATACATTTGACAATGAGTGAGATGGAAAAAAAGGAGAGAAAATAGGAAGGAGGGGTATAATTCAGCACCACAAGCAGGGTCAGCCTCCATGTTGTCATGTAAGGATGTCCCTGTTTACTTTCTAAGCCTGTTAGAGAACCAGTTTTAATTCCACTGTTTAAACCTGTGACCAAACAGCAGCGTTTCTGTGAGGTGTCAATGATCACAACTGCACTTCTTTATGTTGTGGGACAAGTTCTCAATCTCATTTTAAAAAAAAACAAAAAAAAACAGCCCATTCTACTTCTTTATTTATGTGAATTAATTCACTTGGGGAGTGTAGGGAGTTTTTTGTGGGAATTACCACAGTACAAATATTTGGTGGTAGAACTTCAGGTTTCAGGTACTTTCCTTTGACACCTGCACATTTTAAGACAACTGTCTGTACATTCTACTAACACTGTAAATCCAAATAAGTTAGCAGAACTGAAAACATTTAAGGCAATCGATTGCCTCAATTATTTTTAAGTTGATGAAACTTAAAAAATAAACATTTTCCAGAACTTAAAATGTACATGTTTATTAAAGTATACACATTATTTATTAATTAGTATTCTAAGGTTCTGTCTGTCCTACTGGGAGACTAAGTCAGGGTTCAGTGTCTTTGTCCAAGAACACTTGGACATGTGGACAGACAGAGCAGGGACTCCTCTGACCCTTCAGTCATTGGACGACCCGATAAATATTGGTGGTTATTTGGAGTGATCTGAAATTGTATTTCAACATCTACTACATTAGGTAAGTTTCTTTTTTTTTTTCAATCATCCTTATTTGAAACAATAGAAATAACAGTACAATATCATACTCAGCATTTAATGACTTAATTCCACTCAGTTTTACCTCATCTATGTTGTTAAGTTATGTTCACTTATATCCACAATAGTTCCCCTTATTAAAAAAAATATTAGTTAGAAGTACTTAAAAAATAACATGTTACAGCAACTTACTGTCATACATTTGAGTTAGCAGAACTAATTCTGAAACTTTGAGTATTTCATATATTTAATTGGTAACACTTTACAATAAGGGTACATGAATCATGTTGGAATCATGTTGGAATCATGGTCTGATTCATGATGAATTAACATATGACTCATGTATGTACTAATGATTAATATATCATGAGTCATGAAAGGATTCCTGTTGGAATCATGATGACTCATGATGAGTCACTATTAATATATCATGAATTAACACGGCTGTTAATTCATGTTGTTAATATATCATGAATTGTTAATTCATGTTGTTAATATATCATGAATTAACACTGCTGTTAATTCATGTTGTTAATATATCATGAATTGTTAATTCATGTTGTTAATATATCATGAATTAACATTGCTGTTAATTAATGCTGTTAATATATCATAACACTGCTGATAGCTATCAATCAAATTATATATGAATCAAACTTTAGTGAAGGGTGCATGAGTAATGATGGAGTAATATCTGTTTTATGGTGAATTAAAACTAGGACGGGGGCTTCCAACCTTCATATCCGTCACCTGCTGGCCGTGGTCTACTTACCCCTCTGCTGGACTCAGCCCCTGGCCTACTGTTTTCCACAAGTCATATTCATGATGAATTAACTTATTAATTAGCAAAATCTTTTGAGTCACTATATGAGTCATGATATATTAATGATTAACATATGATGAATTCATGTATGAACAAGCATATTCATGATGAATTAATGTATTACTTAGCAAAATCTTTTGAGTCACTATAGGAGTCATGATATATTAATGATTAACATATCATGAATTAATGTATGAACAAGACATATTCCTACTGTGTTAATGCATACTCTGAAAATAATTCATGTCTGACTCATGATAGGTTGCCCCTTATTCTGCAGTCATGACATTATCATGATTACTACACCATGAGTTAATGTATGAACAAGCATATTCATGATGAGTTAATGTATGAACAAGCATATTCATGATGAATTAATGTATGAACAAACATATTCATGATGAATTAATGTATGAACAAACATATTCATGATGAATTAATGTATTACTTAGCAAAATCTTTTGAGTCACTATAGGAGTCATGATATATTAATGATTAACATATCATGAATTAATGTATGAACAAGACATATTTCTAGTGAGTTAATACATACTCTGAAAATAATTCATGTCTGACTCATGATAGGTTGCCCCTTATTCTGCAGTCATGACATTATCATGATTACTACACCATGAGTTAATGTATGAACAAGCATATTCATGATGAGTTAATGTATGAACAAGAGATATTCATGATGAATTAACATATTACTTAGCAAAATCTTTTGAGTCACCATATGAGTCATGGTATATTAATGATTAACATACCATTAATTAATGTATAAAGATGTGATATTCAGAATGTGTTAATATATACTTAGAGAAGAAATTATGATTAAAGTTTTCTTTGCCTCTTATTGTAAAGTCATGACATCACAATCATAACTATACTATTAACCAGTGTGTAATACACTATTGCAATACAAATGATTTATATAAACCAAGTGAAATCACAGCATTGTGTATTTTCCGAATGTCATCAATACAACCAAAATACCAGATTGGGTACAACAACATTTTAATTACCAAAAATATCCAAAGGCAGATCACAGAGAGAGAGGGAGAGAGACAAAGAGAGAAAGAAAGAGAGAGAGAAATAAAAGTCATTCTCCACAGTACACGGATGCATTGTCCTGCATGAAAAAAGTTAAAAAGTGCCCAAAAGTCAAGTCAAAATCTGCCTTGTTCAGAGAGACAACCAGAAGGAGGTTTTCCTGCCGCCTTCTCCGCAACCAGCCGTTTCTGGCGATCATGCACTCCTAATATGCCGAATACCCACTTTTTCTGTCGGCATGTTGCTGCAGCCCTTCCGCGGTGATACTGTAAAACACAAAAAGCAAAGATGGCAGACTCATGGTGAGGACAAGGGGGAGTTTGTTAAAAAAAAAAAGTTTGAGAACTACCACGTTAGTGTATGTGACCTTTTCTTTTTTGCAGCATATCATCAAAATAGTGTCCACCATGCCAAACAACGCCAAAGCGATCACATGGAACAAGCTCCAGCAGCACCTACTGTCCCATGCCCACACTAAACTAAATATGTGGATTAGAGATGGTCTCCACAGCCACCTTTTGCACCACAAGAACAAAACCTTCACTGACAGGACACTGTGTATAATAATAATAATAATAATAATAATAATAATAATAATAATAATAATAATAATAATAATAATAATAATAATAATAATAATAATAGACTTGTCTTTTTATGTCACCAATGCTGACCTCATTTAAAATAATATAAGTGCTTGTGAATTTTGCCTTTGAGTAGTAAACAAGTGCATGCAAAATTTTAGCTGTTTTGTAAAAATAATAATAAAAAAAGACAAAGTTTGGCCCTTGATTTCATCCCAGATTAAAATTTTGCCCCACTGTGAATTTCAGTTTGACACCCCTGCCCTATCCCACCAAAATACTGCCTCTGGTTCAGTTTCATCATGCAAATATTCCACTATTTTAGCCACCTTGGGTTCCATGAAAGGCACCATATAAAACTAAGTTATTATTTTCACATTGCTGTAAGAACAACAGTGTTTCGGGGAAATTGTCAGAGGTGGAAAAACTACTGAAAAAATATAGTTGAATAAAATTATCTTTACTTTGTTTAAATTCTACTCAGAGTAAAAGTACACATCTAAAAATATACAAAATTACTTTATTTAAAATATAACTTGAGTACAAATTACTTCATTAAAAGTTTCAACCTGCGCAGAGATCAACCACGCATCTATGAGGGGTCAGATAGTCAACAAATGACATGATACGTTCCATACATGATATCTAGCAAGTGGAGAACATCAGCCAAATGATATGTCTACAGCCGTTTTTTTACGTTCAGAACTAATAAATTATGAGAGATTACCGGCACAAATTACAAAGCGGGAGGGGGCAGGAGATGGGTCTGAAATACGGGAGAGTCCTGGGAAAAACGGGAATGTTAGCAGTTCAGTGTAAACATTTTTCAGTCCCATTGTACAGCCCACAACATGAGAATAAAGAAATTTAAACAACAATTAAAACTATTCAAACACACAAAATGCACGCAACACAAAGTGTTGAACTACGACTATCATCCCATTCCCTCGTCTACTTCCCTTGATCAGGGTAAAAATAATATAACGGCACGTTGTGCTTACATTGTGTCCCGTTGTTACACGGGGTGTTTAAAACAAACAATAAATTATCCGTTTGTGATGTGATGACTTACCACCACAAGCTTTCGCTAATTTTGACGTAGAATTCTTCTCGGAATCCTTCAATTTCAGAAAGGTTGCTAGCAAGACAAGGTCACGCAACTGACGTTCACTTCCGGGGTCAAAATGTTCCGCCCAAATATATTTTCCCCCACTATCAATATTGTACTCAGTAATGTGAGGGGTTTAAAATATAGCGTGTAAAATACTTGCATCAAAATGTAATTGAGTAAAAGTAAAAATTGCACATTTAACAAACCACTCTAAAAATTACAAGTTAAAACAACCGTGACCCCGGAAGTGAACGTCAGTTGCGTGACCTTGTCTTGCTAGCAACCTTTCTGAAGTTGAAGATATCATGGACGAGGATTCCGAGAAGAAGTCTACGTCAAATTAGCGAAAGCATGTGGCGGTAAGTTAACACACGTGCCTTGTCCCTCACATTACAAACGGGTAATTTATTGTTTGTTTTAAACACCCCGCATAACAACCTTCCCATGTAAGCACAACGTGGTGCCGTCATATTATTTTTACTCTGATCAAGGGAAGTAGACAAGGGAATGGGATGATAGTCGTAGTTCAAAAGAATGTATTTTAAACAGTTGGACCCAATGTGGACATTTTTAATTTTAGGATCCTGTGGGCACTTTGTGTTGCGTGCATTTTGTGTTTTTGAATAGTTTTAATTGCCGTTTAAATTTATTTATTCTCATGTTATGGGCTGTACAATGGGACTGAAAAATGTTTGCACTGAACTGCTAACATTCCCGTTTTTCCCAGGACTCTCCCGTATTTCAGACCCATCTCCTGCCCCCTCCCGCTTTGTAATTTGTGCCGGTAATCTCTCATAATTTATTAGTTCTGAACGTAAAAAAACGACTGTAGACATATCATTTGGCTGATGTTCTCCACTTGCTAGATATCATGTATGGAACGTATCATGTCATTTGTTGACTATCTGACCCCTCATAGATGCGTGGTTGATCTCTGCGCAGGTTGAAACTTTTAATGAAGTAATTTGTACTCAAGTTATATTTTAAATAAAGTAATTTTGTATATTTTTAGATGTGTACTTTTACTCTGAGTAGAATTTAAACAAAGTAAAGATAATTTTATTCAACTATATTTTTTCAGTAGTTTTTCCACCTCTGACAATTTCCCCGAAACACTGTTGTTCTTACAGCAATGTGAAAATAATAACTTAGTTTTATATGGTGCCTTTCATGGAACCCAAGGTGGCTAAAATAGTGGAATATTTGCATGATGAAACTGAACCAGAGGCAGTATTTTGGTGGGATAGGGCAGGGGTGTCAAACTGAAATTCACAGTGGGGCAAAATTTTAATCTGGGATGAAATCAAGGGCCAAACTTTGTCTTTTTTTATTATTATTTTTACAAAACAGCTAAAATTTTGCATGCACTTGTTTACTACTCAAAGGCAAAATTCACAAGCACTTATATTATTTTAAATGAGGTCAGCATTGGTGACATAAAAAGACAAGTCTATTATTATTATTATTATTATTATACACAGTGTCCTGTCAGTGAAGGTTTTGTTCTTGTGGTGCAAAAGGTGGCTGTGGAGACCATCTCTAATCCACATATTTAGTTTAGTGTGGGCATGGGACAGTAGGTGCTGCTGGAGCTTGTTCCATGGGATCGCTTTGGCGTTGTTTGGCATGGTGGACACTATTTTGATGATATGCTGCAAAAAAGAAAAGGTCACATACACTAACGTGGTAGTTCTCAAACTTTTTTTTTTTTTAACAAACTCCCCCTTGTCCTCACCATGAGTCTGCCATCTTTGCTTTTTGTGTTTTACAGTATCACCGCGGAAGGGCTGCAGCAACATGCCGACAGAAAAAGTGGGTATTCGGCATATTAGGAGTGCATGATCGCCAGAAACGGCTGGTTGCGGAGAAGGCGGCAGGAAAACCTCCTTCTGGTTGTCTCTCTGAACAAGGCAGATTTTGACTTGACTTTTGGGCACTTTTTAACTTTTTTCATGCAGGACAATGCATCCGTGTACTGTGGAGAATGACTTTTATTTCTCTCTCTCTTTCTTTCTCTCTTTGTCTCTCTCCCTCTCTCTCTGTGATCTGCCTTTGGATATTTTTGGTAATTAAAATGTTGTTGTACCCAATCTGGTATTTTGGTTGTATTGATGACATTTGGAAAATACACAATGCTGTGATTTCACTTGGTTTATATAAATCATTTGTATTGCAATAGTGTATTACACACTGGTTAATAGTATAGTTATGATTGTGATGTCATGACTTTACAATAAGAGGCAAAGAAAACTTTAATCATAATTTCTTCTCTAAGTATATATTAACACATTCTGAATATCACATCTTTATACATTAATTAATGGTATGTTAATCATTAATATACCATGACTCATATGGTGACTCAAAAGATTTTGCTAAGTAATATGTTAATTCATCATGAATATCTCTTGTTCATACATTAACTCATCATGAATATGCTTGTTCATACATTAACTCATGGTGTAGTAATCATGATAATGTCATGACTGCAGAATAAGGGGCAACCTATCATGAGTCAGACATGAATTATTTTCAGAGTATGTATTAACTCACTAGAAATATGTCTTGTTCATACATTAATTCATGATATGTTAATCATTAATATATCATGACTCCTATAGTGACTCAAAAGATTTTGCTAAGTAATACATTAATTCATCATGAATATGTTTGTTCATACATTAATTCATCATGAATATGTTTGTTCATACATTAATTCATCATGAATATGCTTGTTCATACATGAACTCATCATGAATATGCTTGTTCATACATTAACTCATGGTGTAGTAATCATGATAATGTCATGACTGCAGAATAAGGGGCAACCTATCATGAGTCAGACATGAATTATTTTCAGAGTATGCATTAACACAGTAGGAATATGTCTTGTTCATACATTAATTCATGATATGTTAATCATTAATATATCATGACTCCTATAGTGACTCAAAAGATTTTGCTAAGTAATACATTAATTCATCATGAATATGCTTGTTCATACATGAATTCATCATATGTTAATCATTAATATATCATGACTCATATAGTGACTCAAAAGATTTTGCTAATTAATAAGTTAATTCATCATGAATATGACTTGTGGAAAACAGTAGGCCAGGGGCTGAGTCCAGCAGAGGGGTAAGTAGACCACGGCCAGCAGGTGACGGATATGAAGGTTGGAAGCCCCCGTCCTAGTTTTAATTCACCATAAAACAGATATTACTCCATCATTACTCATGCACCCTTCACTAAAGTTTGATTCATATATAATTTGATTGATAGCTATCAGCAGTGTTATGATATATTAACAGCATTAATTAACAGCAATGTTAATTCATGATATATTAACAACATGAATTAACAATTCATGATATATTAACAACATGAATTAACAGCCGTGTTAATTCATGATATATTAACAACATGAATTAACAATTCATGATATATTAACAACATGAATTAACAGCAGTGTTAATTCATGATATATTAACAACATGAATTAACAATTCATGATATATTAACAACATGAATTAACAGCAGTGTTAATTCATGATATATTAATAGTGACTCATCATGAGTCATCATGATTCCAACAGGAATCCTTTCATGACTCATGATATATTAATCATTAGTACATACATGAGTCATATGTTAATTCATTATGAATCAGACCATGATTCCAACATGATTCCAACATTATTCATGTACCCTTATTGTAAAGTGTTACCATTTAATTCAGGGGTGTCAAACTCATTTTCATTCAGGGGCCACATTCAGCCCAATATAATCTAAAGTGAGCCGAACCAGTCAAATTAGGAATGGGTGGTAATGCCAAAAATGTATATCCTGGTATAATTTGAGCCACTGGCAGTATACAGTAGCAGAACATTGATAAAATTCACCATTTCCTTTGTTCAGGTTTTTCCATTTTTTTGTCATAAATGTGAACATTTTGTGTAAGTTCACCTTTTTTTATACTAAAAAGAAAAGAAATATTTGCTTTTTGTATTATTTATTGGTTATTATGGTAGTATTTTACTGGTCTGATCCACTTTAGAGTGAATTGATATGAATTAAATATCATAGTTTATTAATGTATTGATGTAATTTTTGCATTTCACAAAATCATCCCAGGGGTCAGACTGGATCCTTTGGTCGGGCCGAATTTTGGTCGGGCTGATTTAATTATACTAAACATTCGCATTTACAGTGTACTACTTTGCTTATAATATTTTCATTGGTGGGGGCCTGCAGTGCCAGGGGACAGCTGTGGGCTCCAGCAGCATTGGCAGTGCCTGTTCCCTGCCCTCCAAAGCCTGTTTCTTTTAGTTATGTGACGTGTGTGTGTGTGGTGGTCTGTGACGGTGGGGTCGACTGATTTTATATGTAAAACACTTTGTGATACATGTAATTGTATGAAATGTGCTATATAAATAAAGATTGATTAATTGATTGTTTGATTGGTATTTGAGAAAAATTATCCATTATTTTTATTGTGCACCACTGTATAAGTTCACAACACCAAGACTAATTTCAAGGCTGATCAAAATAATCTATTTGGTGAATATAACAAATGACAAAAAATGACAAAAAACAAAATAGATGCATCAAGATAAAATGTTGGAATCATACACAACTAAATGAAAATGCAGATGTTTACTACCCCTTTGGCCAAATATTGTGTAAGATTTTGTTGAAAATGACTTCCCTATAATTTAGATTAGATTGTCTTTGTGTAAAACACATTATATACATATTTATATTTAGATATTATAACTGCACAAGGCCATTGGACCTTGAACAAGAAGGTCAAGGTGACTCATTTTCAATAGGCATCCACTCCATGCCAAGATGCATCCACATTATAAATTTGGTGCAGATATCTCAATGCATTCTACAGATAATGCAATTATGTTGTTGAATCAACAGGCAGATGCATGGACAATAATCCTGCAGCCAGAAGTTGGCCAAATGGTAACAACATTGACATAAAATGTAAAACATGTAGGAAAGTTTCTAAACATCCAGTTACATTTGTTGGTTGTTTTTTTTACATTTTCCTATTGCATTGTTGTGATGCTCAAACTGTGGAACTGTGACTTATTTGTCATGTAACTAATAACTGCACTGTCCTATAGAGTGGTAGAAAATGTATAAGAATATTTATGGTATCATACTCACCTCATATGAATAGCATCCTTGTTAACTGTCCAAAAATGGTTATCCTGGATCATTATTCACTGTTCTGTAAACAACACAGAAAACAAATATTGATTAGTGATTTGTCATTCAATAGCAATTTAATATTCACACTTCATTTAAAAAACAAGAGGCTGTACAACATGCTGCGCACTTTTAATAACCCTCAACCAAATATAACTTAAGATTTTGCTGAAAGTTACGGTCCTATAATTTAGATTAAATTGTATTTGTGCCTGTTTTCAACAGGCATCCACTCTGTACCAAGAAGTATCCACATTATAAATGTCCTGTCCATGCATTTTGCAATGTATTCTTCAGATAATGTGACTATGGTGTTGAAAAGATATATATGTTTGAAGCAGATACTTCCTAAAAAAAAATTGTAGAGTAGTGATACCTGGTTCTTTAAAATTATCTGGGTGTGTGTCCAGGTGTAATTCCAGCATTATAGATGTTACATATGAACTCAAAATGACAACAAATGACACAGTTGCTTTTTATTGTCTCCCAGTATCTAAGTTGGTGGTGCATATTTTAAGCGCATCAGATATTGGAGAAATTATGTAAAAAAAAATAAAAAAATAAAAATTGTACATTTAGAGCATGAGAAAATTGCAAAAAAAAGACAGACATGCGTTATGGATGTGACAACAACAACAACTTTTCTTAAGCGACTCATGGAAATCAGTCAACTAGTAAATTTAATATCAAAATGCAGATATCCATTTGTTAAAGAACATGTTTTACTATCGTCCTTCTCGTAAGCAAAATAATTAAATAAAATGTACAAAAAAAAAAAACATTTAACAAAAAGAAATACATTTAAAAAATAAAATAAAAGGAATAAATAAATAAATAAAAACACATATTAATAAATAAATACATACATACATACATACAAATGAATAAATAAAAATAATTTAAAAAATAAATATAATAAATAAACAAAATACAAATAAATAAATAAATAAATAAATGAGTAGAAAATGAAATAATTGTAAATAACTGATGTTGCTTTTCCTTCAGGCACTCAGTCTTGGTTTTGGGTGATTTTCTCTTGTTCGTTGCTCATTTTTCAGTCGTGTTACCAGTGACTCACTCCAAACTGCTTCAGAATAATTGTGATGTGCTCAGTGTGTGTCAGGTTCCCTTGTAATTAGGTGAGAAAATATTGAGCTCATTCGCCTCCTACATTGCAGGACATGCCATGTGACTATTGCCCACACATACATTGCAATGTCAATATTAAAACAACATATCGTGCTGCTCTAATTAGGTGCAAGCACACAGAAATGACACCCTACTTTAGCCCCATATCAGTAACACCCATCACTTCACTACTCTGACCTTACGTCCACACCCAGGATCAGATGTATGGATGTATTTATGAATCACACCATCATTTTGCACAATTTGACCTGAAACATCCTTTATCACTGGGTAAGCTGGAAATCGCACTCTTGCCCACGATAACAAGAAACCTGCTGCTTTTCCCAGACACTGACCCTGCCGGGGAGGACTATTCTGAAAGTTCTAAGGCAGTGGACACACTGTGAGACTGACCTGGGCCAGTATGGTGCTGGCCCAGGTTCATACAGTTCCCACTGTCTTCAGTTCACATTCACAAACATCATACTGTACTAAACAATTTGTCTCTCTTTATTTGTACAGCTGTAGGACCATGGACACCTACAGAACTGTCCTCTGAGAGCACAGTGACACCGCATTACTCTTTACGCGAGCATTTGTTTTTAACATGTTGAACTTTTCAACTGTGCTGCAACTCAAAGTCTGATTTCTAAATGGCATATACTGTTGCCGACCTCCCACTGAAGACATGTACCTGCTCACTGCTTGCAGGAAATATGAAACATCACAATGAATCATATCCTCTCTCCCTCCTCCCTTTCTATAGACACAGTGAAATATTTATGAAACACACACCACATGCTGTTTTTTTCAATAGAAGCAGGAGTCAAATGTTGTACATGTCTCATGCCAAACTCATTCATTATTTTTTTTTAAAAAATGTCAATGATGATCATCTGATCTAACCCAAGTGTAGATAACTGACATGTCATATAGTAAGTGAATCCAGTCCTGATACTAAGAATTGGTGATTTGTATCCTTGTGACTGGCTGAATTTTACCAGTAATAAACCTTAGCAATAGGGCTGGGACGATATGCTTTTATACCGATTCGATTCTTTTACGACTTTTTCAGGTGCCGATTCGATTTAAATTGCGATCCTTCCATATTCCTGATTTTTCACTTGCCTTTTTAACAGCACACCATGTGAAAAAGTTGAATGATGATGCCTACAGATCATATCAGGAGCCATATTTCCCTCAAAAATGCACATTATATATATCTGCACAAATAAGAGCCTGTAAATTAACTTTAACTTTAAAGTGTACATGTCCAGCTCTGCTCTTCCCTTTTGTTAGAAAGCCCACACAATCTAATTGTTGTTGATTGTTTAACTATATTTATTCAGGAACAACTCACTTTCTCTAAGTTTTCAAATATCCTGCGCTAATGAATGCACCAGAGATGTTACGACAATCCTGAACGCACCACATCTGTGTTTAGAATTAGCCTCTTTTTCCCAACTCTAATTCATATACTCCTGGTTTATTACTGCGTGTAAATGCCACAAGGTGAGATTAATAACATAATACAGTTGGAATATATATTAGCATTGTGTATTGTTTATCTGCACATAAGTTAATGCTGTTTAACGCTGGTGTGTTGTTGAAGGTAATACGATAATAAGCTAGCTGTCATTCGTGTGCCTTCTGTGACATGATTTTTGTGTATTCTATGACATGTATCTGAGTGACTCATACAGTTGTCTCTTCTCAATTGGTAATTTTTTTTCCACTTGGTTTAAAATGAATCATTTAAATATGAGAAAAATCGATTTTCGAACAAAAAAATTGATTTAAAAATTGTGAAACAAACAGATCCAGATATCCAGACATCTGTGAATCGATTTTTTTCTCCCACCCCTACTTAGCAATATGACTGAAAATGCGCTCATTGATAACTACCAGAATAAATGTCTAACTTTTTTTTTTTTACAGTTTAAAGACCGAATTTGGTCAGAAGTTTAAGTTAATTACAGCAAATTAAGTCACAGAAAATGTATGCACAGTGGTCAAACCTGTAGTTTGTGAGGCGCCTCTTTTTTTTTCTTTGCGATGGGCAGCATCTAGCCCCCACAAAAACCTGCCCGTTTACTTAGCCCCAGGGTTCTCTCTCCTGACTTTGATACTTTTTCCTCACAGAAAAAAATGTAGCTTCTATCAAGTTTTTTTTTCGTTAGTAAATTTTCCTTCACGATTCTTCTAATATCTGCAAATGTTAAAAGTGGCAAATTTCTTCAGGAACTTGAAAAGACTTTCTACTGTCTTGACGATTAACAGGAAGTTTGGTTTCGCTCCTCTGACATATTTCTGCTATTATTATTATTATTATTATTATTATTATTATTATTATTATCATTATTATTATTAAGCTAGCACCACATGTCACTAGTTGAGGTCTTCACACAAACCAGTTACTTATTTGTATTTGGCATTAAAAGTACTCACACTGTCACTGTCATGGTCTAGTATCTCCATAGTAGAAGGTCTGACGCTTTATCACTTTGGTCTCTTATTCCTACGCTGGGTATTTCCTTTTCTGATATTAGCTCAGTGCTAGGCTAGTGTTATTAGCAGAGCGCTAGGCTACTTAGCTCTTCATAGAAGCTTTAGACAGTGCAGCTTCTGCTTCAAGGTAAATACTGTTTGTCACCAAGTACTTCATTAAATTAGACGTATTCCAGCCTTTACATGTAAATGTCTTCAGACACCTGTTGCATAAGAAGTATCTGGATATTCCTGTGAACTTTAACTGCACATTCGATGTTTTCACCTTTCACCTTAACAGTGGACGGAGGGCTTAATTAAAGAACAGCTTAAAATATACCAAAATAAGGTAGATTTCGGTCTGGTTACCATTAATGTTTGCCCCTGTATATGCCACCCATACCGACTTTCAGTACCCAACCCTAACAGTGACAGTCAAATATTTGATCAGATATGCACTTAAGTCATAGGAAAATAATTAATCACATCCAAAAAGGCTATACAAGAATACCTCACAACTACAGCCATGCCTTTCATGTCTGAGCTTGTTGAGCAGTATAGTTTTACACTAAGAGAAGACAAATGACAGATCTGCAAACACAAGGGACATACATAAAACATGTAAAAAAAAATATACAGACAAGTACAGTAAGTGTGAGAAAGAAGCACATGATGATGATGATGATGATGATGATGATGATGATGATGATGATGATGATGATGATGATGATGATGATGATGATGATGATGATGATGATGATGATGATGATGATGATGATGATGATGATGATGATGATGATGATGATGATGATGATGATGATGATTCATTGACAAGAATTCTATGATACTCATGCCTCCTTTGTAACATGTATACTCTTGGTCAAAGTTGGAAGACCAGTTGAAATATTGTAAGAATTAACATTTTGTACTGTTGAAAGTTCTGAGTTTAAAAATGCACAAAGAAGAAACAGGATTGAAACAAAATAAATGAGTGATCAATAGGACTGATTTCAAATGATGACAAAATGTGTTCCTTAATATACATGAGGTCTGAGTTGCCTGAATGTTTGGACAAACACATTAAAGTGGCATTGATACCTGCTGTAGCACGTATAATGTCGGATTAAATGACATCCTGGTAGATTAATTTCAATATGATTCAATCGAAAAGCACAATGTAGAACGTCAATCAGTCCTCAAAGTCAGTGTACTGTAAATAAAGTAGGATTAGTGGACAGGTGTGTATTTTTCTGTTTCAGTCTGTGCTGTAGCTAGTATCATGTTGATACATTTTGACTTGATAAACACAGTGGAGTCAGTAAATGTATTAGTAGATAAGAATTATATGTGTCCAGTTTCCATCCATCTATGAAGAATTTCCAGAATTGTTACTTGTTAATGAGAATGTCGCTAGTTATAAAAAATAAAATACTAAGTATTATTAGCCTACAGGCTTACAATTAAGTCTATGTAATTATTTTACTGTGTATATATATATATATATATATATATATATATATATATATATATATATATATACATATACATATATATATACATATATATATATATATACATATACATATATATATACATATATATATATATATATATATATATATATATATATATATATATATATGCTGGGTTAGGGATTCACTGGTTTGTACTTTTATGATGAGGGATCCCATGTATAACTGTATATTTACATTTTCATTCCACAGATTAAAAAAAAAAAAGGCTAATAAACATACCTGTACAGATGTTACAGTTGCTGTTATCGGGTCTGGATTTTTGTAAGAGAAGTTGGAAGACAAAGTGCAATGGTATTTGTTCAATGAAATTGTAAATTTTTTTAATCTGTAAATAAAACACACTCAGTATTTCTTTGTGTGAGTTTAATATAATTTCAACATTTCCTTGATCAAGTCTCTGAAAAAGATGCTGACTTGGTACAATAGGGTCAGAGAACATGTTATAGAAAAACAACAGAGCCAGAATTCACATAGAAATTAATTTTATGACATAAGTCTCCAACGAGCTTCCTTTGTTTGAAAGACCAGCAGCTGCCACTGCTTTCAGTATGTGCACACTACTGAAAGCAGTGTGCACATACTGAAATTCATACTCCGAAATTCTCCTAATTGGAACAAATGACTTGGCCCAACTCAGATATCGTAATGAAAACTGTCTAAAAGATGAATGTTATTCAAAGAGCAGTGTGACTTTTACAGGAGGATTGACTGCAAGCACAGTTATGAGACAGTGAATCAAAACACAACTAACACAGTGTGTTTGTTGAAATCCGTGTAAAAAGACATGTTGTTTACATTCTAGTTTTTACAAGTTCTTGAACATGCTCTGATGCACCATGTATGTCTAACAACTGCCTATAAAGCAAATGATCTTTAAGTTTTTAAATGATAACTCACAGCAGTAAAAGTGAAATCACAAAGAAATCTAGAACTTAAGTGAGTACTATTGGATATTCAGATCAGAAAGCTCTATTCAAGTACTCAATTTACTTTAATCAGCACACACTACTAACCTTATTTCTGCCATCTAACAATCCTGAACCCGTCACTAAAAAGCACAGATGACCACTGCAGCTCGCCCTGGCCAAGGCTGCAAAAGCGCGTTATGCTATTAGCTTGTATTATCTGGCTGCAAGCTTGGGGACTCTGTCAAAGCCAGTCTTGCTGTCACAGTGTTGGGGAATTACAGCCACCATCAGTTCCAGCTAACCAAATTAGCACTTGTTATGCAACCTGCTAGACTTGGCTCCCAGGTCTACAATTTCAACCCTGCACTGCTTTGATTACAGTTTGCACAGAGCAAGGACATGTTCATCACTGCGCAGCTAACACTTCACATTTATTTGCTTCTTGTTAATAATATTTAAGACTGGTATTAATGTCTCTCACAGGAGATTTAGACTTCTTGCCACAAAAGCTGTTGTTGTCCATCAGTATAACATCCTAACAGGGTTAGATGTTATCACTTTAATTGTCCCATTGTTATTTGATCTTCCATTTAGGTTCTTGTACTTTTTAGTTTTTCTATAAACTCAGTAGGTAGTAGTAAATAACCACTACTTGGTTTTATTCTGCAGTTTTTGCACATTGTTGCCACTGTTTCCTCAACCATCTATATCGTTGTTGTTATCTCCATGTTCTCAATGCAAAGGATTATTTCAGTTTTTACTATGCTGTTTACTGATGCATTTCATTTGTACTGAACTGTTTTGGTTCAGGGTCTTCATACAATACAAACATGTATCGAACGAATAGTCTAAGTCTAAGATAATTGAGAAGCAGAATCCATGTGCAGGGTTTTCTCTATATACATTCAGCAGTGGTGAATTATCATATCTAACCCCATGACTGTTTCATGAGACATTCATACCAAACCTTTCATGAATGTGGAAGACAGAACGACAACAAATTTTCAAAATAAAAGTCCAACAATCGTAAAGCACTGATTCTTTCAACAGTGTTGTCATCTTTCAAAAGTGTAAAATGTACAATGTTACGATTCTATTTCAAATACCTCAATGTTGAAATCACGCCAAACGTCCTGAGCACCGCCCCTGTCCTGCCCCCCCGTGTGTCCGACTGTTCCAATCTTCCAATTCACCTACCACATATCTTCGTCAGATTAAAAAATCTATATATTTGGCACTTTTCCACTGTTTTTAGGGGGGACTCCAGAGAACATGTCCCGCTCCCACGACCACACCTCTCTATTCCCACCCACTCCAGCAACAGGCTGTCCAATAATGGCCCATACCACAGTGCTTTGCGATTGTTGGACTTTTATTTCGAAAATTTGTCGGTGTTCTGTCTTTCACATTCATGAAAGGTTTGGTATGAATGTCTCATGAAACAGTCATGAATGCTTTATGTGCAGTTTATGAAAGCTGTTATGAATGTGTTATGAACTCACCCGTCAAGTAAAGTATTACCAATTTAACTTTTTTTTTTTTTTGTATGTTGCAGTTCTGTGGCACAAAAGTGTCCATATGTTTCTTTATCTGATTTTGATTTATTCGATTTATTTGAACATTAAAAAAAAAACAACAAAAATAATAATAATGAAATAGAAAACATTAAAGTTTCAGTAGATGATCTTGGTCACTCTTGGCTGTTTAGGTATTTTAACTGGAAGCATATTGACTCATGTGATTTTAATGCAGTGTTTTATATCTGCAACAATGATGGAAGTAACTAAGTACAAGTACTTCCTTTACTGTACTTAAGTAGATTTTTTTTTATTTGATTAGATTTTTGATTTATTTGAACATACATAAAACCCAATAATAATAATGAAAAAGAAAACATACATTAAAAAAAACAACCAAGCATGTTCAAAAGGAGTGGGTGGAAGTTAACACTTATATAATCCCACTCCTTCTTACTGTATCAACTTTTCTAACAAAATCCCCTCCCTCCAAAAGAAAAGAACACTAGATTTGTTAACTATTTGTGATACATACATATATACATGCATATAACATAGAATGAAAACCATACACAAGACTAAATACAGAACCAACAACAACACTCAATAATAATAATAATAAATAATAATAATAATAATAATGTATTTGTGGAAAAAAAGACATGAAAAACACACAAAAAAATGAACCAAAGAATGAAGAGAAATGAAAATAAGCTGACACTAATAACTAGATATGGATCCAAAATGAACCACTGAACAAAATAAATACACAATTATCAGATTAAGGAAAACCTTCACACCTCCATCTCATTCTCATATTTTAGAAAGATATATCGTTTATATTTTGTTTTAAACTGATGTAGACTATGACACTGTTTAAGCTCCTCCCCCAAACTGTTCCACTGTTTTACCCCACAAAATGAAATACAAAATGATTTCTGATATAAATGTATTTATTTTTAAATTTTGTTTCCCTCTCAATTGATATTCCCCATTTACAATCCCTAAATACAATTTGTATGTTTTGTGGTAAATTATTGTTTCTAGCATTGTACATAATTTGTGCTGTCTGGAATTTTACGATGTCTGTAGTTTTATAGTATTATACTTGAAGTCAAGTTGGCAAAACAAGTGAACCTGGTCCACATCTCCTTTCCTTTCACCAAGCCTCTGCTGTGGTATTACTGTGAGATCACATTCACAGCACCTCAGGGAATACTGTGAGGCGTTCAATAATACTCAGTAAATTACAGTGTTTGCCATAAACAAACACTGAACATTCAATTATACAAAAATACATAACACATGAGGCACCGGTTCATGAACAAAGAACTGAACAATATTTTTTATTGAAATGTACTATGAACTGCAAGTAGTTAAGGAGTGCCCCCCCCACCCCACCCACCTCAATGGTCTCCTTCACTGTACCGAAAACTTTTCAAAAATGTATTAAACTGAAGACCCCTGTACCAAAAACTTACATTTTCTGCTATTCTAGGGAAGGTACTTTTGCAGTGTAAGGGTAACTTAAAGTGACGTAAGATACTCTGACAGGTGCAGAGTTTCACTGTGAAATATATTTAAGGAAAAAAAAATTACTTTATTTGTTCATTTAATATAATTATGAATATGGTGCCACATGATTGGACGCATATTTATTAACTTTTAATTTATTAAGACAGTGAAAGTAAGTAAGAACTTGAATAACAAAAGATAAGTAGGCAACACTAACACCTTCCATTCCAGTAATTATACAGATGAACTGGTCAGAAACAGGGATCAACAATCCAAGACAAGAGTGTAGGACTCCTGTTCATGAGGATGATAGCTGTAGAAAAGCTGCATAGCTGAGCCTGGGCTCGGTTCCCTCCCCCTGCTCCTTCCTTCTCTCTCATTGGTTGAGTTTCATTTGAGCCCTCACGTGATTCAGTGAACTTGAGCCACTCAGGATCCCTCACAGGGAAAGGATGCCAATCTTCCTTTAAGATCTTGGACTTAAGTACATTCCTGCACATTCACTGAAGCGCTATAAGCACATTTTAGGATTGAAACTGACTTACAGCATAGTGACATTTAACCAGACAACTTAATAAATCTTTAAAGAGAAATCCCACAGCACATCGTAGAAATGTGAGGTGAACTATTATTAGTAAAATAAATGAACACACCTCTTACTTATTTAAATAGATTTCAAGTATTTTAAGCAAATGTTAGGTTGAAGGACTTTTTTTAAATCGTAAAATTGATTACAGTATATATATATATATATATATATATATATAAAAAAAAGTTTAACAAAAAAATACTGAGTTACTGAGTTGTTTATTATTTGCAAATCGCATTTGTACACGTCGTCTCCCGCTTCATCCGGGTCCGGGTCGTGGGGGCAGCAGCCTCAGCAAAATAGCCCAGACTTCCCTCACCCCAGCTACCACAGCCAGCTTGTCCAGGGGAATCCTGAGGTGTTCCCAGGCCAGCCGAAAGACTTAATCCCACCAGCGTGTCCTGGGTCGACCCCGAGATCTCCTCCCGGATGGACATGCCCAGAACACCTCCCCAGGGAGGTGTCCAGGAGGCATCCTCATGAGGTGCCCGAGCCACCTCAACCTAATTGCAACTCACTTGCTTAATTTGCATTTCTTAAATTCCACTGTACTACAACTGTATTACACATGACCATCTCAGCTTCCTTTGATTTGTTTTTCATTGTTTTCTTACATTTCTTGAAACATGATGTTCTGTTGAATTCATTGTTTAGATACACATAACTATCTAGAAGTTTGGTAAATCAAATTAACATTTGTTAAATCTATCAGGGACTGCATGGTGGTGTAGTGGTTAGCACGTGGTCCTATTCCCACACCAGACCTTTCTGTGTGGAGTTTGCATGTTCTCCTTTTGTCTGTGTGGGTTTTCTCCAGGTACTTAAGACATGCACTGATAGGTTAATTGGTTAATCTAAATTGTCCATAGGTGTAAATGTGAGAGTGATTGTTTCTCTATATATGTGATGAACTGGAGACTTATACAGGGTGTACCCCGCCTTCACCTGTTGTAGCTGGACTAGACCCCCAGTGACCCTAGTGAGGATAAAGTAGGTTCAGATGATGAGATGAAATGTAACATATTTTTGGAGAACTTTTGATGAACTTATGCTTCATCCTACTCCTTTTCGGACATGCCATTGTTATTATTATTATTGTTGTATTGATTATTGTTGCACTTTGCACATGTTCGAAATAAATCATTCAAATCAAATCAACTTCAAGAAGCTACAAATATGTCTGTCAGAGACTTTGTCGTTCATGAAGATTGTTAAAGTAGGATGTGTAAAAGCATATGTTGGTCCATTTTTAAGACATAAACACTCATTGCTACGTTTGTGGCAGTTCCGAAATGATTCATTCTGAAGATTTAACTGTTCTTAAGTAATTTATCACCATTTATTATAATACTATCCTCTGTAGTTTGGATTGTTTTCAGCAAAAATAGGGTGCTTTATTATGTTTAATTCACTGATCATCTACATGCTCATTCAAGCTCAGATTAAATTTGAGGGTTATTATATGAGAAACAGAAAAAAATGAATAAAAAATTTATTTAAAATACCAATAACTGAATGTAAAAACAAGTGTGTCCATCCACTGTTATTGATTAAATTCCATTGGCTTTACTGATGAATCAATGTTTTACAAGATGACAATGTCTCTATATTCACTGCTGAATGTCCAAATAATGACAAACTGCATTTTACACCAATTATTTACATATATTGATAGGATCACCCCCCCACACACACACACACACAAAAACTACAACAAAAGAACAAACCCCCCCCCCCAAAAAAAAACAACAAATTGTTGAACAAACAGAAATAAACACACGATTCTTAAAGGGCCAGTGCACTTCATCCTTTAGAGATTTCTAAACTACATGGACAGATTCCAATTTATTTTTGCTGAACAGTGATGAAGTATGGATCAGAAAACACCAAGGAATGAATAAATAGATAGATAGATAGATAGATAGATAGATAGATAGATAGATAGATAGATAGATAGATAGATAGATAGATAGATAGATAGATAGATAGATAGATAGATAGATAGATAGATAGATAGATAGATAGATAGATAGATAGATAGATAGATAGATAGATAGATAGATAGATAGATAGATAGATAGATAGATAGATAGATAGATAGATAGATAGATAGATAGATAGATAGATAGATAGATAGATAGATAGATAGATAGATAGATAGATAGATAGATAGATAGATAGATAGATAGATATGTGTATATATATATATATATATATATTTGAACTATGTGGATGTGAAACCAGTCCATAAAACCATTTTCTTTTAAAAACACATGTTAGATTTTAGTGGGAAAGTGGAATAAACATGGAGATTGGTTACCTAGTCTACATGTTGCAATCATTCACAAAGTTCACCTTTGGGTGTACAGAAAGAACAAATACACTTGAAAG